>LUCW03001715.1:45000-87500 GCA_001586965.3 Sphaeroforma sirkka
TGCGTGCAGACCTGCTACGGATCAAGCGCAAGACAGAAGACCAGAATGCCAAGGCCGCTTTCAAGTGCCTGGACGACTGTCTCATGCGCATGCTGATGGAGTGGTTTAATATCGGGTTTCTGGATTTGCGACAGATCACCTGGAACTCCCCCGCCGCCTGGCTGGAGCAGGTAGCTCAACCACTGCACGTGCACTGACGAACACGTGGTATCTTAATGGACGGAACGAAACCGTTGAAGAGTGTGCGTGACTTGAAATAGGCCCATGCTTGTCGTATTGCGATACAAATTGTTGACTATCAAGAATTCGAAAATAATGGCTTATACTAGCTCTATTTTAACTCCATCATCCCTTATCAATATACGAAATAGCAGTCTAATTTGTTTCCTTATGACTCACATTTCACGTCCCTAGGTGTATAAGAACGAGCAAGTGCACAAGGTCAGTGACTGGCAGGATCTCAAACGGCGTGTGGGCGAGGACCGCATGGTCTTCGGCTTCTTCCACAGGTCGCTACCAGATACGCCGCTGGTCATAGTACACGTGGCTCTCACAAGCGCACTCTCCAGCTCAGTCCAGGTATGTATTGCGCTCTGCTCCGCACTTGTGAGTATTTTGGTCCATGTCGAGTGGTAGGGACCCAATCTAGTGCGATGCAGAAACTATGTGTGTACATACGGCAATGCTGCCAAATAAGATGTTGATCCTGGAAAAGGGAAGTTAGAACACAGTCAGAACGTCAACCTTGAATACAATTACCACTCCAAATCACACTGAACCCCTCACAGCAAATACAGCTCATGATTAAAGAACACCCAAAGCTCGATGGCGTCTCACACTGAGCAATGTACCAATTTGTACAGGCACTACTTGGGCCTGAGGCCAAACTAGACACCACCAAGGTCCATGCGGCCAACTTCTACTCAATCAACTCGACCCAGAAGGGACTCAGTGGAGCTGATCTGGGCAATTTTCTGATTAAGCGAGTGAGCGTAGTGCTTAAACATCGCTTCCCGAATCTAGAGATTGCTAGCACGCTCTCGCCCGTACCAGGTTAGTGGTTAGTGTGGACTGATGTTGCTACTTTTGTTTCGACATATGCCGAGGTCAGTCATATTTCACCATAGCATTCGTGTTCTTCATTACGCGCACTTATAATCCTATTCCCGGTCAATATCGCAGGTTTCCGGTCCTGGCTAGAAACTCAGTTTAAATTGAGCGAGACATCTACTTCAGGTATTTGCATTATGTACTTTAGCTAAAAGGGCCATAGCCACAGATTCCATTCTGGCTTCGTGTGCCTATGATGGCCAAGATTTTATATTTATATTTTTCGATTGCCGTGTTTCGCAGTCGCTTGGGATGTGCTTGCGTGGATACTACTCAGAAGCGTGTCTGCTTCGAAGCTAAAACAATCTCAATTCAAACAGAAAGGTCTACTTTCTCACTTTTAGTAGCGTATAGAAAGGAAGAACATAGCGAGGAAGGGCACACAAGTACAAGAAGTACGTGTATACATCCCAGACACAATGCAAAACAGCGCACACGCAGGAGGCGTACACATATGAAACACACACACACACAGAAGGTACACACACGCACAGAGAGCGGCACTTCTACACATACAGAACACACACGTGACAGCGCGCTCACATGCAGCACACACCCACTGGACGAGCTCACACACATGGGGCGTAGCGGTATTCGCACTGTCTTCATTGGTCACCACATTGTCCCCTTTCGCCCCAGCCGATAACTTACTCAAACCGGACGAGGCCGAACGCATCAGCAGCGCCAAGCCAGGTCATGCTACACCCGCCGCAGCACTCAAGGTAAGACAAAAAGAGACTTGGTGTTCCTGTCGGTGTACATGTAGAGTTACCACAACGGTATACTGTCTCAGCAAGTTTGGTGCGATGCGAAGATTAGCGGTAGATACATATCAAATGAAATCTTGTGGTTGACGGAAATGCCCCTTGTGTCTGTACCGGGTGAGCACACGGTGTTGCGTTGGGCTTCTGTTGGAGCCATCTATTGCCCATTGATTAGAAGCCATGTGCCAAGGCGTAGATGTTTCGTATACCAACTATATCTTTCAATTGCTTATCGCACGGTTGTTCTCTGCCCCGCGCTACTTCTACTGCATGAACACGAACGGCCTGTCTTGGCAATCGTCAGGCGACTCTCTCGGATGAGCAGTGGAGTGGAGACTTGGCCCCTGTGACAAAGCCGATACTACTGCGACTGTGTGCCAGGTGCGTGCAGTCTTCAGTAGTGTTAAGTGGGGAGTATATTATTTAGCGATAAGTGCACCCTTTCATGGAGAATACGTAATGCCACAGGTAGATACAAGCAAGATTTAGGCTATAAATGGTTTGTCGTTCCGTGTTCGTAGGGTTGAGCTGAAATAGCAGATGCAGCTGCTAGAAAGATTAGTTGCTGTACGGGGCTAGAAAGGGTTCATCGAGTTTTAAGGGTTTTATCGCTTTTCAGAGCTTTTGGGGAGTTGGCTTTCGAAGTCACCGGGATTTGCAGCCTTGTACTTTGGAACTATTTTGAAGTTTATGTGACGGTATATTGCTTACTCAAGATTCATCCTCGGTACCCATCTTAACGTACACGGATGCCCTTGCGTCATATTATCATGCTGCGATGTCGTTTGTGTGTTTGACTACATCAGACATTTCTGCGCTACGTTGCTTGCTGTTGGTGAGGCCATCCATAATCCATCTACAGGTGCTGTCATGTGGATTTGACATGCATTTCGTGAACTGAAGTCTCGGGAAGACAATGATTCTAATCCTATTCTACAATGAGGAATCAGTACCCCTTCCACCCCGTCTACTCGCGCTCACGACTGTCATCGTACCTGCACTTACAAACGTCAGATATCTCGTGTTGGAGAGAAACCGCAAATTCGCGCTAGACCCCGTGGCCAATTTCCATATCCGGAACGGGGCGTCTGTGTATCGTCTCAATTGGCTGGGCGATACCAGCGACAGAGGCATGCAGCGGTCGTACGGTATCATGGTCAACTACAGGTGAGTAGTCTGGTGCAGGCGTGTTTACAGGAGTATTGTTGGTTTTCTGGAGTGCTACAGGTGAGTGGTCTGGTGCAGGCGTGGTAGCAGGAGTATTGTTGGTATACTGGAGTACTACAGGTGAGTGGTCTGGTGCAGGCTTGTTTGCAGGAGTATTGTTGGTATACTGGAGTGCTACAGGTGAGTGGTCTGGTGCAGGCGTGTTTGTATACTAGAGTACTACAGGTGAGTGGTCTGGTGCAGGCGTGTTAGCAGGAGTATTGTTCGTATACTAGAGTACTACAGGTGAGTGGTCTGGTGCAGGCTTGTTTGCAGGAGTATTGTTGGTATACTGGAGTGCTACAGGTGAGTGGTCGGGTTCAGGCGTGTTTGTATGAGAATAGTTGACATACTGGAGTACTACAGGTGAGTAGTCTGGTGCAGGCGTGTTTGCAGGGGTATTGTTGGTGTACTGGAGTGCTACAAGTGAGTGGTCTGGTGCAGGCGTGTTAGTAGGAGTATTGTTGGTATACTAGAGTACTACATGTGAGTGGTCTGGTGCAGGCTTGTTTGCAGGATTATTGTTGGTATACCGGAGTGCTACAGGTGAGTGGTCGGGTGCAGGCGTGTTTGTATGAGAATAGTTGACATACTGGAGTACTAATGGTGAGTGGTCTGGTGCAGGCATGTTTGCAGGGGTATTGTTGGTATACTGGAGTACTACAGGTGAGTGGCCTGGCGCAGGCGTGTTTTGCGGAGTATTGTTGGTATACTGGAGTGCTACAGGTGAGTGATCTGGTGCAGGCGTGGTAGCAGGAGTATTGTTGGTATACTGGAGTGCTACAGGTGAGTGGTCGGGTGCAGGCGTGTTCGTATACTAGAGTACTACAGGTGAGTGGTCTGGTGCAGGCGTGTTTGCAGGGTATTTTGGTATACTGGAGTACTACAGGTGAGCGGTCTGGTGCAGGCGTGTTTGCGGGAGTATTGTTGGTATACTGGAGTGCTACAGTTGAGTGGTCTGGTGCAGGCGTGTTTGCGGAGTATTGTTGGTTTACTGGAGTACTACAGGTGAGTGGTCTGGTGCAGACATGTTTGCAGGAGTATTGTTGGTATACTGGAGTGCTACAGATGGGGTGTGCGTGCGGCTTACACGCGTAGCTAGCGATGCAATCGTCTTGAGGGATATGATTTGCCATGAGCGTGGTTATATGTTTTCTACTCTCATACGGTCGAGTGTGGGGTGTGTGCACTCGTGAGTTTATATTTACAGAATTATATACCCTCCGGTGACCTTGAAATAGGACATCACGTTGTTGTGAATGATTTTGAGCCCATCCTAGGCAAATCCACACCTGGTGATCGCCTATAGAACCCCATCGATTTTCGTTGGCCGTGTACAATGCACTTGCCTCAACTCGTACTCAAAATACCCTTTATTCTCTTATGTTCTGTTGCATCGAACAGATACGAGGAAGAAAAGGTGGAGGTCAACAACGCCCGTTATCTAATGGATGCCCACATTTCTGTATCAGAGGACATTCAAAAACTACTCGATTAGATCGACATTGGAATCCAACAACTCAGAATGGTAGACAAACAGTTTGACTCTTGTAGCAAGTCAATAAACCTAGCGGCGAGTATGGTAGCTCTGCATTGTACATTAAAATTGTACAGATTAGAGACTATTGCAATCAGACAGTACATGGTCTTGATATCACAGTGCGGGCATGCCGCTGGGACAACACCTCAAACATAGCGACTACAGTCGACTACGCGGTCTAAGGGCTTCTATGGGATCCACACAAGTGCATTTACATTGTGCAGCCGGAATCGGCGGTGACTAGCGTCCCACAAAATGTGCGCATTACGTCTACGGTGTGTTGGTTCTATCGGATGTGGTGTATGTCAACCAATGAGCAAGGTACAGGTATAGTACCCCAGAATACATTTTCACAGTACGCGACGCTCATGGCAGCATATGAGAGCTGACTTCAGCGTCAACCAATCCCATGCCCTTTCTTCCACCCTCATAAAATTTTGGTCATAGCATACCGGCTTTAAGAACGGAACGTATGCTACCTATAGCCTCAGATCAGTTCATCATTCCCTTTTGAGTGCCCGACTTGCAGGCAAGCTCCGCACTATGCATCTACCTACTACTACGAATTATTTATTAATTCTTGCATGTATGGGCATGATTTTACGTTCATCTTCGCAATCGCAGACAGTGTGATATACGATGCTTATACTCTTGGTTGCACGCAGATGCAAGCTATATCTGTACTATCTGCACTTCATGCTTCATTCACTCTATATGCCTAGACTGACTATATATATATATATATATATACATATATATACATATAGGTAGTATTTATTTATCATCTATATCACATGTAGCATATATATATATATATACATATATGTATATGTAGTATTTGTATATCATATGTAGTATTAAATATATATCACATGGCAGCATATATATATATATATATATATATATATATATTATATATATATACATATACACATATACATATACATACATACAATATATATATATATATATATATATATATATATATATATATATATATATATATATCGATATCTATATCTATGTATATATATGTATCTATATCTATATATATACATATATTCATGTATATGTTTATGCATTTATACTTGAACATAATATATGCAGTTACCATATATTCAATTTTGCACTTACTCGAGCGCTTCTTTATTGACAAAAAAACATTGAGTATATCCCCTCCAAAGGATGCTCACTAATATTTTAAAATAGGGATTAATACGCACGCTTGCGTTTCTTGCTCTTTCGGTTAAATTTCTTGTACTCCTCCAGTAACTCATCCTCGTCTTCAGAGCCCATCAACGCCGACACGTGCTGTAAACCAGCCTCTGCATCATGTTCCGGTTCTTCGTCCAGCTTCTGCAGCATACCAACCACTTCCTTTTCGATAGCGAGATGCGCTTCATACTTTGCTTTGCCTTTATCTTTACTATTCCTCTCCGCACCCACGGCCGTATAACCCTTGCCTCTAGTGTGACGGTATTCCAACCAGTCAAATGCCTCTTTGCGCTCCTTCTTGGGCATCCCCAGCAGAATCTGCAGAGTCATCAACTGCCACTGCTTCTGCCGTGTGGCCAGCTCCGGACGACGCTCCGTTTGCCAGTCCATGCGGACGTATGCTTCCCTACAATACGCCGCATACTCTCTATTAGCCCTCGCATAAGCCTTAGTGGCTTTATTCCACGCCACCGTATTTGCCTTGGCCTCTTCCTTCTGTCGTTTCCATTCCTCGTCTCGCTCTTCTTTGGACATGTGAGGCATCTGTCTGCTTATTTGTTTCTTCGTAGCCACCGGTTTGGGCTTTCCCCCTATTGTCTTGCCGAGCTGCAAGTCCCGCAGAATTCCTTCTCTCTTCTTCGGCCAGTCTTCCAAGTTGATATGAAGTGCATCCGACTCCTTAGCACCGGGAGCAATTTTCTCATCATCGCTTTCCTGCTGTGCACCATCTCCTTGTCCAACATTCAGCGCAGCCCCTTCTCCTCCAACCCCACCCCCCTCTTGTTTGCCATCCATCATCCTCGTCATCTCCAGTGCCACACTTCCCACGCTCGTTCCGTCTACACTAGCCTCTGCAGCAGCACCAGACAACCCTTCACTGGTACTACCCTCCGCCTCCAGCACTTTCTTCGCCCGTTTCGATTTGCGTGCTTTCGCGCGTTTGTCCTGCAAGGTGATGACCTTGTACCCCGTCTCACCGTCCCCGGTCTTTATCGTCAGTGCCGTTTCTATAGGGCACACACTGTTTTCTCCCTCACCTGCCGAGTCCACCACAAGGTCGAATTTTTCTTCGAAGGCCAGATCGGGAGGTAGGTAAGTCCCCAGGAGATCTACAAACCGGTCCTCATTGACATCTGGCTCGATTTCTCGGTACTCCTCATCCCGTCGTACCGTCCCAGACTTTTGATGCAGCACAGACTCTCGGTGCAACACCATCTGGCACAGCTGATAGTGTCTGAATAACATGGAGTCCATACGGCCACCGATCTCGAGCTTCTCAGCTTTCTTCGCCTTCTTGTTGTCAGGGTCCTCTCTCTCTTGCTTCTGGTCGTATTCGAGGAAGGCTGCAAGACCAGTTTTCGCATCGCGAACCGGCCAAATCTTTAAGTCGTACCAGTCCAGCATGCCTTTCGTGGAGAATTGATGGATATGCGCTACCGACGCGCTCGGCATACCGACTGTGGGTAAAGCAATATACGTATATTAGTTGGCGAAATTGGTATCGAATGACCTTGGTTATACGTGTTTACAATTTTGAAGAAAAACAAACGGTGTCGATTCACAAATACGTGAATATAAATGCCCAACAAATTTCAAGACCACTAAAATAGCGTACCATAGAACAAGCGTCGGAAGATTAATAGCTTCATCAATCGTTCTATCAGACGGATAGAAAAATCGATGTGGAAGCATAGGTGTGTAACATGTGCATCCGAACAGATATTGCACAACTATGCCACTACTGATATATGCAGTTTATTCAAATTGAATAAAACGTTGTGACATCAAAGGAAATTGAAAATCAACAACTTGTAGAATATATATACCAATACATACACGAATGTTAATATCTATATATAAAAATATAAATAATATTACTATATGTAAATAAATATCCCATACACATACGCACGAACAGGAAAATATTTTAAATACGAAAGAGAAACATACATTTATATTTATATATGAATACACAATATCACAGTATATTACATATATATATATATACACACATTCGTACAAGAACATATACACAGCTACAAACACACACATAACATCAATTAAATATATATCTATATATGAATATACACATATATATATATGTCTATATAAATACGTATATATTTGTATTTATATGGATATATATATATATATGTATATATATATATATATATATATATATATATATAAACACATATGGATAAAAAAGAGACACGAACATATACATCATATATAATCGACACCTCTGCGCCGGAGATAAACTAATACATACATACATGCATATATATATGTATGTGTATATATATATATATATATATATATATATATGTGTGTGGGGACTGTATGTACACATATATATATGTACAAGTATAAGTGTAAGTATATATATAAATATATGTTTATGTATAATACAAATATATATATATATATATATATTAAACCCAAGACCCCGGAATGCTAATATATATATATATATATATGTGCGTATGTATGCATATATATATATATATATATATATATGGACCAGTACACATACACATAAACATAACACACACACAATATAGCAATATATATATATATATGTAGTTGTGTTTCTATGAGTATTACGTACAAATATATGATAATATATATATATATATATATATATATATATATATATGTATATTGATGATGATATATATTTTTACATATTTATACATATATGTACACACACATATATATACATACATATGCATACATATACATATCACACAACACACACACACGCACATCACACACACACACACACACACACACACACACACACACATATATATATATATATATATATATATCGGGTAAATGTCTGCAATTTTCTCTGGGTGTACAAGTAATTGTATGTCACCATACGTGCGAAACATTGGACCTGATACACATACACGCATGCAAGTCAATAATCTACATTAGTTATGGTAAAAACATACCCTTCAGATTCTGCAGCCGTGTTTCCTCTAAACTCCGTAATTTACTCAGCCAAACCTCCTTTGATTCGATTGTATCGTATTTGCCGGCCATCGCAGCACGTTGCAAGCTTCTCACAGTACGCACCTTTTTGTTAATATCTACATTAGTTTTTTTCGCAACACCATAACATTTATTGCTAGCTGATTCTTTCTGATTCACATTAATGGATGTAACATTTGACGGTACAATATCTTGTTGCCATAGTGCGGTGGTGGTGTGTATACCTAATCGTTGCCGGGCACCTAAATTAGCAATGGAACAGTTAAAATCTTTGAACCCAGCTCTCCCGCTCTCTATCCGAGACCGCCTCATCTTCGGATATAACACCGCATAACCACGTCTTGTATTGATACATACAATGGTCGTCGTTGGCAAACGCCAACATACTGACAACTGCAGCATGTCTACAGCTACCTGAGAACTATGTACTATTGATAGAATTTACAGTGGAAATTGAATAGATATGTTGTGTCAGGATGTCCGCCACCTATGCTATCAATGGCATAACACGCCAGTGTTGCGGTCGAATATATGTCCCGATGTAAATGTAGAGACCGAGATGAAACTGGCAGGGACTGTGTCGCTTACTTTCCTACGTGTTCTACAATAGTCTGTACTACAGCGTTTAGGCGTATGTATTTGCGTATTTAGGTGCTTTGCATTAATGCATGTACCATCGATCCAATGAAATTCATGACACGAGTATGTGTCATAATTTCAAATGATATTTATTGTGCGACACCTGGCAACTTGACTGGGAAGTAGCTTCTGGACTCTACACCAGAGAGAGTCCACGAGTTGACTACTGCACGTGTGAGAATATATCTCATGGCCCTCTGGATTTGGGTCTCTGCTAAATTTACGATTTCCGCTACGACTGAAACCTGATTTCTGCTCGCGACCCTGATCCAGAGGGCCATGTATATTTTTTAATGTTTTTTTTATAAAATAAATTTAGAAGTCGAGCTGGTACCGAACATCATCTTATAAATTGTATGATGTCATCAGTTTTTGGAGTTGCGAACAACTGATATGTATGTAAATTATTTTCTGTTGAAAAAAACCTCACACTATGTCTACATTTTACTCGCATATATATGTACATATTTCAATTGTGCCCGAAGTGCCAATTTGCCTTCAAGTTAGCACAAGTCGACAATTAGCAAGCTTCTATCTGTAGAGAAAGTCTCGAAAAATGGTATTGTAGGACGTGTTCTACATGCAGAATTCTCTTGCATGAATGATCCATGAATATTAATATGTCGTTTCTGTGTTCGCATTACTATTACGAGTTAGACAAAAAAGGGTTCGTTCCGTTCACAAGCATCTCCTTGGTGAGCGAAATTCTGCAGGGAATCAGTGCTGACTTATGTATTCAGTTGTATATCTTAGACCACAAACGCATACTAAGCGGGATGTAGATGATATTAATTTAGAACATAGATTTTTAACCTAAAAGGGTTCAACGGAGACGCGATACCTCCTTACTACGTGTGGGACGAGATAGTGAACATCAAAGTATATTTAAGTATGTGTGGTCTATTTTGTTATCTAATTCACGTGTAAGTATACCTACACACACACATACACATACACATATATATGTTATATATATATATATATATATATATATATATATATATATATATATATATATATATATATATACCATATATATATATATATATATATATATATATATATATATATATATATATATATATGTACACACACACACACACACACACACACACACACACACATATATATATATATATATATATATATATATTGTGCGTGTTTATGTAGGTATGTATTTATATGTACGTGTGTATGCTTTTTATTAATTTTTACACTTATAAATGTACATGTCCTATAAATATTTGATATTATAAACAGAATTGTATAGATGGTTTCGACCCGAAATAAATACGGCGATTTTGTATATTTTTACATCCTATTCTTCGCACAAATAAGCTTTACTAAGCTTGTTCGGGAATATTTTGAGTAAGAGTATGCCATGAAACTACATGCACCGTGATTAACTTCAATTTCATCGCCAATCACACTTTGCACACAGACTGACCTGGAGCGAAGCCGCAGCAGTCAATGGCGCGAGTCCAGCGACTACCTGCAGAGTCCATTACCGCCGCCTACTGTTGTGATGAACAATATGCAATTCGTAAGTGTGCGTTTTTTGTGATTGTATTACGTTCGGATGTCTACCTTGGAAATTTTAAGTCGACCTATATACACATAGATATACATATACAATACCAGGGTTCGCCCTTATGGCGGTCTTCTTTGTATAGTTTTTGTTTCTTACAAGCCGTGTCTATACACCTCATACTGCAACCTAGCCTCCTTTGTTAATTAATGTAGTATGTATAGTTGACAGTCAGTGGATGTATATCTATTCTTGCAGCTTTTTTTACGTTAAAAAACCACGTTGTTGTATCATATGTATCAACATTTTTAGTATCGCACGCACTATGTTAAATACAGGTTTACATTCTATGTCTCCCATTATATGCCGCATTAGTTGTTCAACTGCGTTGCTATATAGTGGACAACATTCTTTACAGCTTAGCTAATAATGTAAATACGAGGTTTTTCCCGGCGTATATATTCATCGAAGCATCTGGAGGCAGTGTTCAACGGGACACACTATTAATTTTGTGTTTTATTGCTATTGTATTCGAGTATATTATAACACCGGTGCGCTTCATTCCCTTGCAGGTACCCGATAACAGTTGGAACATGGAGCGCAGAGTAGGGAGAAACAACTGGATGGTGGGTCTAGCCATCGTGCTGGTTGTTCTTTACAACACTTTTGACGATTGGGGTGCATTCACGATTGCTGTAGTGCCGAAGTCGGGGCACGGAACCGCCCCTTTGTGATGTGTGGGTTTGTGCTACGACCCTTTGGAGATTATCGTCTAGTAAATAATTAACCGTACATACAGGGTGTGGTGCACCTTCTAAGACATCGTTTGCCGGCAACTCGGGGGATTTGCAATGAGGGTCATGTAGTGCTATACCATCCCATTTCTGGCTGTGGTATGAGGAAACCCAGTGTCTACGTAAGTGCGCTATACGTGCACACACCATGCATACACCTTGGTTGCCCAACCTGATCCGACTTAGAATTGAGCTAGTTGCCTGTCGCAGACATTTCACACAGCTGATTTGTGTCCGTCTGTGAGTCAGTATGATAACTCGAAGCACGTGGGACATGACACAATAAGCACCTGGACGTGCACTCCGGTCCATTAACGAATCTGCCTCGCCGTTGTGAAAACTATATCCTCTGTAGATGATGAATAGTAGGCCATCTGTAGATAATCTCCACGCCAGATCATGCCATGTCCAACTGAGAGGCTTGATGTTGTGGCGGCGTCATAAGGAATACGAAACACACAACCCATTTTTACAGCACTAACGAGGTTAACATGCCTTCCCTGCTATTTCCCAGCTACTATGAAATACCACAAGTTTCGTTTATCACAAGGAAATGAGAAAGTCGAACATAAAACTTTATGTGGGTAATACCAAGTTGCGCACCGCGACGTGATCTTCGGTTAATCAATAGTGAGAGCAAACCATTGGTGAGAAACCGGTATTGTTTATCGAAGATTGTATATTTTGCATATTGTCCTTCAGCTTAAAGCCATCGGAATCGAAACAACTGTCTCCGACGTGAGTGCCAGATAGTACATCATATAAACAATACCTCATTTAATATACCAGTCTCCTTAAAAAGACTAGTATCTTTAATATAGGGGCCATGCATCTACGTACTAATTATTTGCCCGATTAGCCTATTTATTATGTTACGATTGCTGAAGGAGCACCCAACCGGCCACACTATCCTTGTTTGAATATATACTACTGCCCAATTCAGCCAAAAGAGTGGTTGCTGAAGGACTAGCGAGTGACAATTTGTGGACCTCACTCTGCCGCGATAACTTTAGGCCTATAAGGTCACAAACATATTCGAGTTCTGAGGTTTTACAAGACGGCGTCAGCTCTGCCATTGTGTTTAAGTACTCACAGAAGTCTACACTCTGTAGATACTTGCGAATGGCGTGTTGCTGACTGAGTTCAGCGGTTGTGATGGAGTGATCCAATCCCTTGTATGGGATGCCCTTGACCAGACAGTGCTCGGCTATCTTCCTAACAATACCCATGCAACCTGAGAGTACACCAGAAAGAATTCAGAATGAGCATCAACAAAACTATAATACCGTAGTCCAACGGTAAAATACATCCTCGTAGATGAACAACAGAAAACAAACGTCATGCAACCTGATAGTGGAAACAAGAAAGGCAGTGAATTTGCAACTCTATCTTATCAGCGCCGTAGTCGATAATCTAATCAGACGTGGACAAGAAAATTAAATAAAGAACACTAATGCAACTTGTAATGTCACACCAGAAAGAAACAAAAGTGAGCATCTGCATATCTGTGACACATATTCGGCAATCGAATCATTATGCATGAACAGACAAAAAACTACTCTATATAAGCAACATATCAACTCACCTTTTCGAATCGCAATGTCCATGCAACGGTCTCCGTTAGAATTAACGATGTCGACATCCGCATCGCGTGCGAACAAGTGGTTTATCATGGTTATGTTTCCCGTGCGGCATGCGGGGAATAAGACTGTCTCGCTATTGTGTTCTCTTAGTGTACAGTCCACGTCAAAGTCCATACATTCATCGACGCGGAGGCATGCATCATTTACCTGTATATACAATGTATGTGCGGTTGTTTATTACATGGGCCTATTTATGTGGTTGCAAACATTTGCGACAGCAATCTGGCAACAAAAGAATACTGCGATGTGGTAGGTATCGAAATAAATATTAAACAATAGTCAGCTCAGCGGAGAAGTTTGCTACATACCCAACTTTCACGACGATTCAATGCAATGTATATTCTAGTAGCATTCTGTAATTGGCTTTGAGATGTCTTCATATTTAATGTGTGATGGCAGCTATGATGTAACCACCTCCGTGAAGTACTCTTTAAATCACAAAAGTACCATAATCCACGCAAAGCCGCTGACTGCTATTCTCTATTCTCGGACTCTTCGAAGCTCACAGATATAAAATACGTGAACAAGATGTCTGTAACCCCTCTTGACAGTTGACAAAGGGGGGGGGTTCCACAAAAGTCTACAATCACAAAACCAGTTATATATAAAACAATCGCCTCTTGCCACTCTCTGGAGTCCTGTGTGTGACGGTGTAAACTCATTGACAATGTGAAGTGTGAACATTGAACAGTGAACACTACTGTGCGACAGACTGACAGTGTGACAACTGTGACCCCAGTGGGCCCACTCGGTCAGTCCACAGTCCTGAGTCCAAGACTCACTGACTCTGATCTCTGAGTGACTTGAGTCTCCAGTCCTCACTCCTCACTCCTCCCTCCTCAGACCTCTCAGACAGCCTGACAGTCAGACCTGAATCCTGAATCCTCTCAGTCTCTCTCTCGCAGACTCACACTATGTTGTCAACTGGTCGATGTCTCAATTTTGATTGTTCGAAAATAATCAGTCAAAGCACTTGAACTTTACTCTAAGCACTTCATAGAGTAGACTCTGGAGCTGATGGATTGCATATTTGTCAGATCCGCACTCCGCAGTTCCGTACGACGGAGAAATATTGCATAGCCTTTGTTTGATATTATGATATAGAAGAATAGAATGCTCTGCATACAGTTGAGAATACTGCTATGTGTATAAATTATTTAATATTATCTGCTAGACTGATACTAAATAGTAAATACATAGCCCATAATCAAGAGAATCGCTCAGAATCTATGGCAAAACTGTCCACTCGTCTTTTTACGCACACGGTTTTCGACTTACGGTCTACGGAATATAAATATTTGGTTGTTCTACGCAAACATGAAACATCAACCGGTCTGGGCCTTGGGGCCCTGTGGCCCGGGCTGGCACACTTGCAAAGTTGAAATACTAATACTGTGTATGACCTTGTGTTGGTGAATAGTCGTGGGCCGAGCTTCGCGGTTTGCCAACCGGAGATCTATGTGGGCAGCGACGCCAGCGAGCCACAAACCGCAATCTTCTATTCTACACACCACAGATCGCCGTAAGTAAACCCATACAGCTACATGTCCTTGTAATTTAAGACGTCGGACAGGTATATAGTCCTTTCCTCCGTATGGCTGAACTATGGTGCAAATCTTGTTCGAGTCCCAGTGCTAGGATATTTACCTTTGTTCACTGTGGCGCCTCACACAAGATTTGAAGTTCCTTGTTGTCCACCCCTATGGACTACATGCCGTTTACAACTTTTAAAGTGATAGGTAGTACTTCCTGTTAAAAGTTTCGATTCTGAGTCTAATAAATAGTTCAGGAAGTGGTTGGGCTCGCAGTACAACAAATAGCAACACCCACTAACTGAAGTATCTACATATTTTATATGATTTATGATTTAAACTACATTGAAATATCTTCGTCTATTACATCCGCATCCCGCACGCCGTCACAGTAATTCCACTTGGGATATGCACGCTTGTACAGACTCATGCAGACTGTATCCTCAGCACGCATAGCTCCGTTGAATGAGCACTTCATGTGTCCATGTGTACCTATGGAGAAGGGATAATATTGGCAATACAGGAGCATCAGCATACATGCCTTAAAACGCAAAGGTATATGACTTTGTAGTACTACATAAAATGCCGCAGATCGGACTATAGTGAGATCGATGACAATGACGTGCACATCTAATTAGGAAATGAGGAAACAAGCAGTAAAATTGTAAATATGATGACTACAATGGACCTTAAAATACTAACATCACCAGACTACTATGGCGGGCACGTCCTTCAAAGAAAAATAAAATCAAGCGATTGGTTGTCAAGCTCGTATACATATACCTACGCGCCAAACAATAAAACATACCCAACGTCTCCTTGATATGACCCCTGAGTCCACCCTTGGTCCATAGCTCCACCGACTTGAACCACGCAATATCGCGGGCATTGAAGAACATATACCGCACGGTGGCGTGTCTGATGTTGATCTTGTATGGCGCTCCGCTCAAGACAATCTTCTTCAGGTTGACTCGGTCGGCGTTCACACTGCTTACAGACCCCAGGGCCAGCAGCTTGAGTGTATTCGATCCCGCAATCCGCTCAAACACCACTGTGGGAAGGTGACCGAAGTGTACCGGTGCATACACACTGGCCACTATCGGGCGGGACGCATGCAGAAAGCGTTCCATCTTAAACTTGTCGCCGCGCGTGTGCTGACTGAACACAGTAGACGCCGTGAAGGTGCGCAGAGGTGTAACATACACTAAATCAGCCTTGTTCTTTACGACTCGCTCGTTGGTCGAGTGTCGCTTGATGGTAAAATTGACCACCGTCATCTTCCCCTCGTGGCGCAGAAGATTCGTCATCACAACAGGCACCTTGCCGTGTTGCTCTGTGGATGAGATACATGAATTCTTATGAATATCAATAATACTTGGCCGCGTGAATAAGTGCATCCAAATGTAGCCCTACACACACACATATATATATGAGCGGTTCGTTGCGTCCGTGAAAGGAACTTGTCTCCGAATATTGTACATATCCAGATATACGATGATCATATCGATGGTATCTATCTACTACAACTGATAGCAAAATTACATACAGGGAATAACAACATAAGACACGCTGCGCTTGTGATACGCCATTGAATCGACTAAATATGCTTACGTCAATACGCATCAGACCGTATCGACACAATTTAGTCCGTTCACAATGCATGTCCTCATATCATGTAGCAGTATATGGGTAGCATTAAATACACCCAAGACTCAAATACGAGATTTTAATTAGGCCTTCAAGGAATCACACATACACATGCATACACCGGTATCTCAAAAAAGAATATACATACGGATATAATACGCACACTGTAGTACATGTTACCAAATCTCGTAGAGATTGCTAGCTCAAACATCGTACTCGCGGCTGCCTGATAGCTACCAGGATGCGCATATACATATAAACGATCAGTTGGAACATCCCACGAACCCTACAACAGCATTATTTGGTACAATCGGTGCTTCTACTACATACCACTCGGGTTTGCTAGCTGCCTGCCGAACTCAGCCGGTACGTTCGATATGTACACAGTCACATACTGCCCGGGCGCAATGCCGTTCTTCTGTGCCTCTACACGCACACGCTTGTGTGTGCGCTTGAAGTCGTCAAACTGGAATATCCTAGAATAGTCCAGCGGCAAAGACTCTTTCGGGTCCCACTTACTGTCCTTGAAACTCTGCAACCCTCGGAACTTCTGAAACCGAATATGCGCGGGCTGGTCCACGGGCGTGTCAATCTCATCTGGGAACTCCAGATCATCGTTCTCCTGCTCTGCGAGGGCCAGATGCCTCTCTCGTACCATGTCTTCGTACATCTCCTGCTCCTTCTCGTAGTCCATGCCCTTGTCGTACTTCTCGAACATCTGCTGCTGCGTCTCCTCGCCCTCGACGTCCTCGAACTCCTCCTCACTGTCCACCTTCACTCGGCTCACACCCGCACCGGCATCGCCATTAGCCAGACCCTCAAGCATACTCAGAGTTAACGGCGTACTCTTCGCAACACTTATGTTATTGTTGTGGACCTTCTTGTTCGCCTGGGGATTGTAGAAGTCCTCGTTCATTTCGACGTCGTCCATGTCATCATCCATGTCGGTTAGTTCGGCATCAGTCTCGTCGCTGTCGTTCTCTTCCTCGACAATCCATGCGGCTTGATATGCAGAGGTACCCTATAATGAGAAACGTGAGCACATTTGAGCATGACTACGAGGTAATAAAATCCTAGTTTGATACATAAATAAATACATACATATATGAATACATGGATACATGGTACACACACACATATATATATATGTGTATGTGTGGGCGTACATAAATTTGCCTACATAAATTTGAATACATATACATTTAAACATATATAGATGCGTGTGCGTGTACATAAATTTGCCTACATATATATATAAATATATGCATGTACTCATATACACACTTACATAATCATATATATTTACATACACGTAATAATATGCGAATATATATGTGTGTATGTATAGGTAGGTATGTAAACATGCATATGTACACGTATACCTACCTATACGTATATATATATATATATCCATACACGGGCATAGATAAATTTATATATATATATATGTATATATATATATATATATATATATGCATAATACCTTAGAATTCACGTGCGAACTCAATTTTTCACAACCACGACTATGTCAATACTAAATACTTATTGCAAACTATATCTCTGCATGATACTGTATATATCATAATAATAATGACGAGCATATTATCAATATAATGTAGGACCGTATACTATAGATATGCATTTATATTAAGACTATAAATACGCACATGGTTATCTCCCCGTGTTTATCTGATGTGTGTGTGAATACGGGTCTACCAATAATAGGGAAATGGCTCTGTATATTCTTCTAAGCATGAGCGCCCATAGGATATAATTGTAAACTCATGCATATCCAACATAGTGTGTGTGGTTTGGAGCAAATGTATGCAAACATGCTGACAAGCATACCTTAGGCACACGCTTCACAACTTTCGGCATCTCAAACGTGCGCTCGGCCTCCAACTCCTCCTCCTCTGTAGGGAACGTCTGCTCCTGATCCATCATATCTGGTTCAAGTTCACGGACTAATGTGTCCGTCTTCAAAGCATCCTGTACAGCCAGCACATCTTCGTCGTTGTCACCCATTTCCACATCTGTCCTATTGTCCTTCTTTTTAAGGTCGAATTCTGTATGAGGATTTGCCGCACGGACCACTTTCTGTATTTGGAAATCGCCACCACCAGGAATATGTACTAATCTATTTGCGTCCAACTTAGAGCCTCTGATATAGCCCGTCAATTTTAATGTCCCGTTGTCTGCGCCACTATTCATTTCTTCGTTGTGCACAAACTCAACCTTGTCTGGTACAACATACGCACGCTTACTGCGCCAATCAACGGTGTCGCGTTTCTTAGTAGCCAGCGCACGCAGTAACGCCAGTGCGTCAGTGGTGGTATCACATGGCAGTATGCGCTCGTCGGTGGGGAAGTGAAACTGCAGATACTTATGCACGGCTTTTTTTACCTCTCCTCTGCGTTTTACAGGCATACGCTCTAGACCGAGTACAACACTGACCATCGGTGGAAGACCAATAGCCTTGGCACATGTAATCGCGATCTCACCCGCCTCGTCCGGAGCGCTGTCGCATGCGGCCACGAACACAACAGTATCCGCCATTTTAACAGCTTCCATAACACTCAAAGTGTTTGCTCTATCTACGTCGATGAATGTGAATCTATTTTTTAACGTGCGAGAAGAACACGTCGACATCGCTCCGAAAGCGCTGACAACCGCATCTGCGCTGTCTACATCCTCCTCCTTGGCCACACCGAGCAGCAAATCCTTCACATGCGAACTCTGAGCGCCATCGCATACTGGAATAAGTGCAATCAACTGCGAAGCACCTGACATACCTCCAATCAATCGTTTCGCACTGAGGACTTCCACACGCTTCTGGGCACGAATCTGCTTTGCGCGGTTGCGTCTGTCTAGCTTGCTGGCTTCATGCTTGCCATTCTTGTCGTGTTTACTATTCAAGGCGAGTCTGCCCTTGCTCTCCTCCGCGCGCGAACGTTTACTAGAATGTTTGCCAAATTTATGGCCTTTATTGGCCTGTTTTAGGGCACCCGACCTATGACTATGTTCCATCGTGAACCGTTTTGTCTACCTCTCTCTCAGGTTCAGTTAGCACGATTGTGTGCTTATTGAGAGTGCAGTCAATCATTATGGTTGCAAAGTGCACGTGCGTAATATTGCGATTTTTAGGGTTTTGAATTGGAAACCCAACAAAGCCTCTCTAAATATAAAATATTGTAAGTCATCTTTAACTTTTGTTGACTGATGAGTGATGACAGTTGATGAGTGACGACTCTCTACTTGAGAGTGTTGAGACTATCTACTTGAGACTTGAGACTTGAGAGTGTATAAAAGTATATCTCACTACATCATATATTTGTATTGAACATTGACACAAGTAAACCTCTCATTTCGTTACTCTTTCCCTGTAGAAGTTCAGCCTAGCATAGTGGTAGAGGTTAGGCACGAAAGAACATCTCTAGACGTCCCCGAAAAAAAATGTTTTTTTTTTTAAACTCAATTATAATCCATAAAGGAAATGAAAATGTAGCAGAACTGCTGCTTTTACAGTTCCTTGACACTTAAGATTTAGATTCTGCGTCTAACTTCCCGAGTCTACCGTTGAATCGCTCTCTCGGTCCACCCCTGATCCATGGAGTAGGCTTTACCAACCACATGAACATCTTCATCCTTCCCGAAGAGCTGCAGCATGGTCGGATAGTTTGCTCAGCACTTTTGCCAGGTGCCAACCAACCGTTCTACCTCCATAACAGAGGTGATGGTGAGCTGTATCGGGATTCGGAAACGTTTCTATCGACTTTTCGAACATAGCTGCAAGTTTATTGGTAGTCTCTGTATTCATTCGCCTGCTGAGTCAGTTGATAAGATCACCCATATCTGATCTACACGCCACACTGATCCAACGTGACATTGGACAAATCGATTGCAGGTATCAACGATCCCGTCATTAAGTTGCGCTAAAACATGTTTTCGTTGCTTACGGCTGGTTAAATATACGAAACTGAAAAATCCAGCTTGACTTTGCAAGTTGAATTGATTCTTGTGATCCCGGATACCACGAGTATACTTAATTTAAGGAATCGATCGTGTCGATCTCTCCGCTGGCTTTAGATTCTGGATGCGCGTCTTTGTACCATTAGAGTTTATTCCAACCAAGAAATTTTTTGGTGGCTACGATATCATTTGCTGCTGACACTAGTGTATTTCATTGATCGCATGTAGCGGTATCGTGTTCAAGTTGGATTTCTGTTTTAGAGAGTGATGCTTTTTTGCTTTTATGAGATCACACTGTTGGCCTCCGCTCGCTCGGTCCCTCTTATTTCTACCGTTTCTCCGGTACACAAGTTCGTTTGTGTTATGCTAAAAGTTATTTTGTACTTATATTTAAATCATTCGAATCCACTTTTAAATGTTCCTAGTTGAATATCAATTTATACACAAACGCGAACAATTCAAATTTCGATCATCGTATTCATCAACAGCCTCCAAGGAGTTCTTTGCCAGAGTCAAACTTTACCTGCGAATTGTATAGCAGTATCCGTCAGAAAATTGCCGTCGTGTTTCCTTCTATATTCGCTGATATCACTTCACGTGGTAAAATGATTCAATGTTTGAATGAGCACTTTTATTGAAACGGGTATTCTAATGTAAAATCACAGCCCGCAATCAATTGCTTTTCAGTTTCCATTTCAAGGCATTGTGACATATTGTAGCTTCGCTTCCCATAGTGTTTTTACCAGTGTCCATTCCCCCCTTTTTCATGTCATCATAGTTTGAGTTTCCGGGCTTTACTAAGTATCAACACGGTTTGGGTATCAGAAATGACGTAATATGGGGAAGGCAACGAATGCATCGTTCCAGCGTTCTGCTAATTGGAATTCATATTCATATTAACCCCCGCAGTCACCTGAAATGGTGTACATCAGCTTTCGACGACATGACTTCCGCGTTCATGGCATAAACCCTAGCTCTGTCTCTATACTCAGTTCCTTCCGAATGTTTTATGAATCATAGGATGAACGTTGTCGCCCTTAGGCCGACATATATCGACAAGTCTACATCTTGGGGAAGAACAAGTATCGAGCGAGAGAAGTGGACAATATCTCTTTATCTCCCTAATTCAAAATAGTGTATCCTCTCTCGACTATTTATTTAAAAATGTCTCTCTCAATCTTTCACTCAGTTTAACTTCAGCCTTTCTCTCCCCCTCTACCTATCTACGACTAGCGAGACTCTCCATCTAGCAGTCTAGTTCCAGAGGGAGCTAGACTCTTAGAGACCGGAGACGTGAGAGGCTACGACTGAGAGTCTGAGAGAGACCTCACTGACTTGCAGAGTGCAGACATGAGAGTTGAGACATAGCCTTCTAAATAATACATTGAGGGGCTGACTATTATTTATTTTGTATTTATCACTATTGTTGTCAGATACTGACAAATTTTGAAATGTCACTGTTTGTTTCTTTACTGCAATTTGGGGGGTTGGTTAAATAGTATATGAGAGACAGCAACACAGCTGCAGGCCTGCAGCAGTGCAGCCTGCACTGAGTGCACCCTCTGCAGTACATAGTTACGTAAATACATATGGACTATGGTGCATGCACGCTGCAGAATGCAGAGCTGCTGGATCTCAAATTCTCAATCTGCTCAAGAGTATAATTTTACCAAATATTTTGTGTTTATTATAAAAAAAGATTTATGGTGAGCACTTCCTGTGCTACGATTGGTTAGTGGTCTCTATACAAAGCGTAGTGCTTTATTCCTTTGGTTTTTTTCTTCTTCGGTTTTTCTTACTTTTTTCAATCAATAAATAATAGAAAACAAAGGGCGCACAGTGCACACCACTGCATCAAACAACCCAATTGACAAAACTTCTATGGCACCGCCTAGCGCCCTGGACCTCTCCTTCGCTCTCATGACTCTTCCATCTCTGGCATTTTGCATTATACCAGATAATTCCCTCCATTATTGTCTTCTCGTGGTTTTCGTTTTCTTGATGCGTCCCGGCTCGAGAATATTCGTATAAAAAGTGTTAATCGGACAATACGCTTGTATTCCGTCGGTGCACCCACTTTTCCCATTCGTGTCATATACGAGTTGGACTCTAGGACATAACTAGATTTAGATTTGAAGGCCGATCAACGAGGCAGTGTTAAACAGTTACAGTCGAATTGGAGCGCAACAGATGATCACATTGTACTCTCCAGATATCGAAAAGCATGGGGGTCTAGTTCGCCTGATCGACAAACTCGGTCATAAAGTTGTGAAATAACCTCTACAGGGCAAGCACCGTCAACCATCCCTAAATCTCACATTCAAGCTATGTGTGCAAAATGACGGGTATTTGACAAGACTGACACAATTAGATAGATTGACCAGCGGAGTAGTAACCGAAGGTAACCCGTGTGCATTCGCGAGGAGGTCTACGTGAAGGACACTGATGATCATTGCTTGATGTGCGGCAGAAAATCGTGGTCTAAACAAAAGCTTAGCTGATCCTTGATTGTATCTATTGTCTGTACAACGGCATCGAGTTCTGAAGAAGTTTTCTGGCAACGAGTATCAAGTTCGGGCAAGTGAGTTGGAGGTGGTAAAATGTTCCGCATTCGAAAACCATTAGGCAATTACTAAACTATATTTTAAATCAAAGAATATGGATATAATTGGCGGCCAAATTGGAAATGAAACTGGCAATAGTATAACGCTAAAGAAAACTGTCAAGAACGTAGATATGTTCACAAGGCAAATTTGATAATATAATCAAACCTATTTCGGAACATATCAAATTTGCTAAGAGCCTAGATACCTACTAAACTGAGCGAATAGTGGCACTGATTTTGGGCATTCAGTTGGCTGCAACTTCTGTCTCACATGAACAAGTGCGAGTGCAAGCCTATATTGAGCAGTACAGAAACTACGCATGTGTACGGGATAAATGTGGACAATATATAGCACCGCAAAGAAGTCATAATACATGCGCGTATCGTATTTGTACATAGATTTTATGAATGTGTAGCAAACAAATACTGACATTATTTACATCATTATCCAATATAACATCCACTGGATACTAGACAATCACATACAACCTACCTGCGCATTCTGAGAAGTGCTGTTTATCGAGGCGCTGATCAGATCGACATTGTTTGTTAAACGGGTATATTCACGAGCCTCTGTATAGCAAATTGCTTTACGAAGATCGACATTGGCTTGTCCTGAATAAATTATTATATTTTTATATCATTTTTCGGTATGCGATGGCCAGCAAATAGGAACAAGCCATTGTAAGGGTGATATATATATATATATGCATATATATACATTGAAATAGATTTTATATATATATATATTTATATAAAACACACACACACACACACACACACACACACACACACACACACACATATATATATATATATATATATATATACAGGTATATATATAAACATATATATATATATGCAATATGTACAGACATACATACATACATACACATGCACACACACATATGTATATATATATGTATATATATATATATACATATATATATATATATATATATATATATATATAATATATATATATATTACATATATATATGTATGCACGCGTACATTGTAATATATATACATGCGTATGTATACGTACGTATGTGTAATAATTATGCATATATATATAATATTAATATATGTATTATGTGTTATTTAATATCGTATATATAATAATTATGCCAATAATAATAATAATGCATACGTACATTGTAATAATGGTATATATTATGTATAATAATAATAATAACATAATATGTATATGTGTAATAACGCGCGCGCGCACGCCAACAACATCATAATGTGTTATACATACATATATGACATAATGTATTACAATATAATATATATTATTAATACATATATGTATATATATATATGTGCAATATGTGTCATATTTACATATCGTTCATATCAGTTATACAATAATATAATAATATAATAATAATCAATAATAATACATACAATAATATGTATAATACATCATCGCAATGCATTATCACGTAATAATATACATTACAATGCATTACGCATGTACGCACTTGCGCATGGCATCAACGTATATGTATCATGTATAATATAATATTATAATGTTATGCTACATACATGCATGCACACACATACGTACGTTTTGCACGCATGCGCGTACATCAATGTCATATATATGCGTATATATATAATATATA
The DNA here is from genome assembly GCA_001586965.3 of Sphaeroforma sirkka. Classification (NCBI taxonomy): domain Eukaryota; class Ichthyosporea; order Ichthyophonida; genus Sphaeroforma; species Sphaeroforma sirkka. The sequence continues at coordinate 69,830 of LUCW03001715.1, forward strand.
TATATATATATATATATATATATATATATAATATATATACATACATACATACATACACACACACACACGCACATCAATGTAATATATCATATATATATATATATATATATATATATATATATCACACACACACACATATATATATATATATATATATATATATATATATATATATATATCAATGTGTGTGTGTCCTGGCGTGTGTGTGTTTGTACAACCCGTATATAAACGAACACAGACACACAAAAGCATAAAGCTCTACTCAAACGCGAGACAGATCCGATTTGGCCACAGAGCTTGCGGACCTTGCACATTTTTTTTCCATTGCAATCGACACGTTGACGTACTCACGATAGAGACGCAGGCAAGCATACTGATATTGTATATGTACATAAAAAATATCTAAAACAGCATGTTGTTGTTGATTGTCAAAGACTCTACCTTGACTAAACGGCACACTGTGAGATATGATGGTTTTCTCCTGGTATACTGTCGCGATCGAGTTACGCGACAATTTTCTTTGTGTCGGCATGTCAAGTTCGAACTATCACCCCAGCTCCGTATACTTGTAAATGTTTTCAGTTGTGAGCTTTGTATATCACCAACTATTTGAGCTGTACTCAGCTGACTTTGTTTTATTATTTCTCAGACTACATTTTGTTCGTATTTTTTTATTTAAATAAACCCCCGCAATAAACATAGGTAGAATTCAGTCAAATGTGAAATGTCAAGCGGCAATCCGAATCACCCCAGCAGGGCCCAGATCCCGAAAGTCATTTTCATATCTGATATCAGCTCTATCTTGTATTCGAGAGGGCTATGAATTATGTGTGGAAAGAAAATGTACTTAAGGATTCCCTGTCCCTACCATTTATCCATCTTAGCACATATACATATTCAGCCTCTCGCATATAAATAGATATTGCAGCAGCTATGATATATTCTTTATTCTAATGTTTAATCATGACATTGCCTCCAAGACGGCAATATAAATTATAAAATGTAATACTTCAATGAGACTATGAATATTATGAATATTATAGGCTGCAGGTTGATTAGAAGAACGCCCGCACATGTAAAGTATCATCTAATAATATTTTAACAGTCTACCCGACTTACGTACAGCACTCTATATCTACACTAGCACAAAGCTTGTAACACCTCAGTTGTGATACATTCACCGTATACGAAAGCCCTCTGTTGAATTATAGTCGAAATATTGACGCTATTACGGCCTTGTTTATACCGACCGTACTGCATGACATAGATGCACGCGGAAATCTCCTGCCCAAAGTTTATAAGAATAGCCATTGCAGCAGCTTGTAAAAAATGCCGTTCTGGAAGTTATGCTGCTTGAAAGTGGTGTAGCAAGCTCTGTCAATAGTCTGAGGACGGATATTAGGGAGTGTCCACGAATATGTAAGACCTCACATGTCCACTGTGTTTATATTTTTGATTTGTCTCATATATATAATAATATAATGATATATATATATATATATATATAGATACATAATGATACATAACTATCTCGACACATCAAACTCTTTTGTGTGGCCGGATTTCTACAGACGTGACAACCGGCAAAGTTTTGCATCATATTTTAATCTTCAAACTTGAGTTTAAATTTATCACCGAAACAAATATCTAATTTAAAAAATTGTAATTATTCGATATTGTGCTTCTTATACAAAGCCTCAATTGCTTCCACGTCTTCTTTGCAACCTAGGTAGATAGGGGCCCGGCCATGGATGTTTGGGGGCTGGATATCCAAAATTCTCTTGGATCCGGTGGTCGCCTTGCCGCCAGCCTGTTCTACAAGGAAGGCCATAGGGAAGCACTCGTATAGCAAACGAAGCTTTCCGTCGGGACTCTTCTTGTCCGCGGGGTACATGAAGATACCACCGTACAGTAGAGTGCGGTGGATATCCGCTACCATAGATCCAATGTAACGGGCGGAGTAAGGCTTGCTCCCGTCCTTAGGGTTCTTGCATCCCTCCACGAATTCCTTGGTGGCCTCGTTCCATGATTGGTAGTTACCTTCGTTGATGGAGTAGATCGAGGCTTTTGGGGGTAGCTGTAGGTTCTCGTGGGTTAGGATGAACTCGCCCAGGGCAGGGTCGAGGGCATACGAGTTCACGCCTTGGCCCCAACTGAGCACTAGACTGGTTGACGATCCGTACATGGCGTATCCAGCAGCAACCATTTCTATTGTACAACGGGATCAAATCATCATTGTTGGTTAGTATGAAATGTAGCCTGTAGCCTGGTGTCTGTGAGTGGCGGATCCTACTTCTATAAAATCGCTTAACGAACGCTATAGCTAATTGCGGCTCTCATAGCATATTCAAACCGACATACTCGAATCAGTGAGACTGGTTGCCAATTGATACATTTAACGCTCACAAGGGACATTTGCACACTAAGTGCAATCAACAGAGACGCAACGCCATACCTCTTCCAGGCTTTAGCGCATCGGCCTCAGAGAATGTGGGGTGATCTGATTTGTAGATACCAAAGATAGTGCCAATACTCACGCCGCAATCAATGTTGGACGAACCATCCAGGGGATCAAAGACGACAGTGTATGCTCCTGACTTGGCCTCTGTGCGTTACAACACGTGAAACAGATTAGATTCAGACACACAGCCCGATGATACATTGCGCCCAAATACGAAGGTTGGTCAATGCATACACTAATTTATGAGTACAATTGTGAGTAAGTACACGCGGACTATCTACTGCCACAGTGCAAACGACAATGCAGAAGACAAAAGACATTGTACGTAAAATCTACACAAACTAATCACTCGAGAAATTGTATGACTGTGATAAATGGGTACAAAAATAGTGTGATAAATTGTACAGAAACACCACTCACCCCTGACGATGATGGCTTCCTCTTGTTCTTCGGTTACCATGGAGGCAACGCGACCGCAAGAGCGCAGAGAGTTCACAAAAACGGCATCCTATTTATACAAAAATGCGAATCATGTGTCGGGCCAAATTGAATTTAGAGAAAAGAAACAGTGTAGCGTTTGACGCTCTCAATGTATTTTCAGACCTAACCAACCTGTCTTTAAATTTTTAATTAATTGAAACGGAGATTTCAACACAAATATGAATTGTATAGTCTACGTAACATCAGGAAGGTTAATTCGCACATACATGCTTTGATAACACACTTGCAGGAGGCAATTGAATCATTGGCGTATAGGGTCTCACAATCACGCTCACAAAGAACCACTCGGACATATTGAGATATTTACGGCGAATAATCGCATATTCACCACTCCTGTACCACAACAAAAAAAGAATAGACCAGCACAGGCAGCCGCTTTCTCTACGCAAGTGACATTACCCGAATACACTATATGCATACCGCGATAACGTCAAGCTTCTTCTGGTCTTCTCCTTGCACATTTTGAGCACCGGCTAGGCCGGTCATGTTTGCCAGACCAGCTTTGCGCACAGCAGACGATACGAACTTACATCCTAGACAGATAGAGGTCAGCAAAAGTGTGAAATCTCCGGTAGCCTGTGAATAGGTGTGGAAAGAGGTTTTTGGTAATATCAGCAGTATTTTTCACATGGATAATATACATACATATATATATATATATATATATATATATATATATTTACATACGTAATATATATGTATATATGTATACATATATATACATACAATATATAAATATACATATATATATTTAAAACTTATATATATATATATATATATAATATAGGAAGTTCAGTTCATTCGCAGGCTTCAAACCAAGAAACTGCATAAAGCACTCTCGCTAGCGGTGAAAAAGAACAAGTAAGCCGCTGCAAATAGACTTTGAAACATACTCTATAAAAATTACATGCGGAATAAAACAAAATACCTAGAAAACAAGGTTTTTAAGATGAATAAGAACTCGAAAGACCTCAGAAAGAAAACAAGGTTCAAATACCTCAAAAAGAACAAGAACTCTAAGGGCTTGATAAGCGCGACAAGCACTGATACGCCACTATTTGCTGGCAGGTGGTACAAAAGAACTGTAGCTGGGCAATAGGAGTGCTTGAATACTAAGCGAAAAATCCGAAAATAGTAACACATAATCAAAGTATAAAATATGTGAAGTCACGCACGCTTTAAAACCTAAGCTATAGAACTTCAGTTTAAACTTTTTTTGAGCTCACGCATTGGTTTCATAAATCTGAAGCACAAAAAGTGGGCACTTGGAGTATAAGGGCTGGCTCGGTTTAGATCATACCTGAGTGTGTTTCTTTTGCTGATAGATCAGATGTCTCGACAGCGTGATGAGGTCTGTAGACGACATCATATCACCCACTTCAGAATCTTTTCTCGACATCGTGCTATGCTTTGTGGATACCGTTCCTATCCGAACAACTGAGTATACAATACACGTTGCACACTACGCAGTTCTGATTATATACCGAAAGTCCGACAATATTTATTTTTTTGAATTGTATGTATGTTTTTTATTTTTTTGTCTCACTGTCTGTATTGAGCATTGACTATTGTGGTTGGTAAATTTTGTGCAACTGTTCTCTGAAATTCAGATGAGGGCTGACTGCTCAGTGCGGCCTGAGGCTCAAAGGCCGGAGCCTCCTGATTCCTGAGGGCGGTGAAGTCTAAAGGGGTCCCCGTGATAATAACTTGATTTTTGTTTTATTTTAGGCTATGTGATTTAAAAAAAAAAACAAAAAACAAATATGTCTTGTGTCTCTGTAAGGGGGCACTGCTCTGATGACTGCTATGTATCAGCTATGGTTATTGGCCTGAGTCCTGACTGTTGACGAGGCTGACGGGTCCTCCGTCCAAACATAGAGCCTTTTTACTCTAGGGCTATTTTTAAAAAACAGTATAAAAAAATCAAATGAAAATGTGCAATATCGAACGACCAGAAGATATAAATTCATTTTTATTCGCGATAAATTCAAAAATCCGGGAAAGTCATCGCAACTAGTCCAATAAAAAAAAACACCCTTTTCGGGATAGTGATAGAAAATCGACTATTTATTCACATAGCCTTCTAAAATAGACAAGCTATGATATAGTTCATATCGTCTAAATCGAACTGACTCTATTTTGTATTACATTTCCTCGGACCGTATGACAATGCTTAAGCGGTCAGCCGCCAGCCTGTTTTAGCCTGCCTCTGGCTGAGGCAAAGTCTAAATAAATTCTCATACTCAGATTCAGTCCCAACACTGCCAGCAGGACAAATCATTTCTGTGAGGACAATTCCAGAGGCCCAAAATTAAAAATGGGCTTGAAAGCGTGAGGCCGAGCTTGGATGTAAGGAAACCCGTAGATGGCAGTGGCTCCAACCCAGGGCCAAATGCCCAGGGCGGTGGGCGCCCCAGGCCCAGACTTTATTGACAGAATTTTGTCACGATTATTGACCAAATAAGGCATCCGTTGACATATTAGTACATATTTTTAAGAGCATGTGTGTATTTGCACTGTGCATAGTGTATTTTGTTTTTTATTACGTAGTATTTTAAAAATAAATAAAAATAAAACAGATTTGAGAAATGTACATACTGTATTTTTATTGTGTAAATATTATCAGTAGAGGGCCAAAAAAATGGTATGTATCCTAACCCTATGCACGATAATTGTTTGTGACATCCGACAGTCGATTCTACACAGTACTCTAGAGCAGCAGCGAGAGAGAAGGCCTCATACGAACAAGAGAGGTTCACCTGTTGTAATAGTGCTAAATATGCGAATGCCGCCTAGGCAGTGGCAAGTGAGCTTATAATTCTCATCTCCAATATATAAAGACCCTTGGTGCCTTAGCACTCCAACAAAATCACTACATACGACATTTTTATTGATTGCTTATTTATTGATTGCATATTTATTTTGTATTAGTCTTTTCATGTATCATACCCAAATACTTACACGTGTACCTCTTATTATGTAGAGATGTTAGTGGTTTATCTCGTATACACAGCTGCTCGTCACGTAAAAAGTAGAAAAGTGATACATAGACATAGGCTTGAAGTAGACAATATATGACATATAATAACCTGCCGGATCTCCCTTCTCCAAGTTAAGACTTGCTGTTGTAACGACACCTCTGCAATTGCATTTCAATGTGTGCACTTGCTGCAAACGTCACAATTGCGGATATTATATTTTCACGTAGCTATTCTCTCTAAAACTATGGTGAATTAGTAAATCGGTTGGTTCGTGCATATATGTAGAACTAAAATACACTTTAACACAACTTCCAAGGCTACAATATACACTATATATTATATATATACAGTCTATGCATATGTACACGTGTGTATTTTTGTATATGAGTATGCAGGATTATATTTATTTGCGTGTATATGGTGTAATATAATATATATATATATATATATATATATATATATATATATATATATATATATATATATATTTGTGTGTATATGCATTTTTATATATATATAAATACACATTGTTAGATTTTGCCTATATGCGCGATTATGCTTTTACATTAACACTCTCTCATCACACACATGTATATATATACATATATATATATATATGTTTATGACACATTATATATATATGTATATATATATATATATGAACATATTTATAAATATTATATACACATATATATATATATGTATAAATATATAGAGCATTATATATATATATATTATATATCACATATGTGTGTGAGAGAGTGTTAATGCAAAGTATATAATCGCGTATAGGTGAAATGCAATAACGTGTATCCATATATATATATAAATCATCATATACACATCACACACATATACTATATATATATATATATATAGCATATTATTTCCATATATATATATTATATATATATATATATATATGTAATAGTGATGTGTGTGTTTGTGCGCGTGTGTGTGTATATGTGTGTATGTTTGTATGTATGACATGTATATATATATATATATATATATATATATATATATATATATATATATATATGTATATTCCTATCCATAAATATATGTATACAGATATACATATATACGTATATATATATATTGTGTCTGTATTGTTTCAGGCATGCATATATGTATGCATGTATGGACATATTGCTTTTATACATATATCCATAAATGTGAATATATTTACATACATATCTATATGTTTTTTTTATTTGTAAAAAAACATGTTTTCAATTGAATCTTGAGGTTTATTAATTATACTTTCTTATACGTATTAAATCATATTGTATAGCTCAATATAATATGAATGATATCCCATCCATCCACACAAAACAAAAGGTATAATCCAATGATGGGTAGTTCTGTGGATTGAACGACGCTCTTCATGCATCCGCATTGTTGTGACACATTCATGTGAAACCGAACTGCATTGATCATCCACATGTTGGGTTACAGTTACACAAGCCAGTTGTCTGTATGTGGTATATACGTGAAATCTCGTTGCCATGGCATATCATATGAATCAGCAGTATGGTCGATGAGCGCCCCCGAACTGTACGATTGTGCTCTATAGAGAGTGGTATAATGTAAAGCTTATCCTTAGGCAGCTTCCCAAACTCAACACTTAGCCTGTACACTCGTCCTATTATACTATGTCAATATTAAATGAGGAATCACTAGTCCTATACTATGTTCATGACAAATGGGAAATCATTCGTTCTATACTAATGGGGTATGGCGGTGTCCCGAACAACAGGAATATATAAAACTACGCTGTGGCCTCTGATGGCTCCACCGCAGCCGTCGCTGCTTTGGATTTCTTGGACTTCCGTTGTTCCCACACGTGCTGCATGGCCCAAATGCTCAATCTGCACAGAAGAGTGCATGCAAACAGTCGCAGTGAATATGAGACCATGCATAGAGATGCAAACATACGCAGTGAATATGAGACCATGCATAGAGATGCAAACATACGCAGTGAATATGAGACCATGTATAGAGATGCAAACATACACAGTGAATATGAGAACGTGTATAGAGATGCGAACATACGCAGTGAATATGAGACCATGTATAGAGATGCAAACATACGCAGTGAATATGAGACCATGTATAGAAATGCAAACATACGCAGTGAATATGAGAACGAGATGCGAACATACGCAGTGAATATGAGACCATGTATAGAGATGCGAACATACGCAGTGAATATGAGAACGAGATGGTAACATACGCAGTGAATATGAGAACGTGTATAGAGATGCGAATATACGCAGTGAATATGAGAACGTGTATAGAGATGCAAACATACGCAGTGAATATGAGACCATGTATAGAGATGCGAACATACGCAGTGAATATGAGACCAAGTATAGAAATGCAAACATACGCAGTGAATATGAGAACGTGTATAGAGATGCGAACATACGCAATGAATAAGAGACCATGTATAGAGATTCGAACATACGCAGTGAATATGAAACCATGTATAGAGATGCAAACATACACAGTGAATATGAGAACGTGTATAGAGATGCGAACATACGCAGTGAATATGAGACCAAGTATAGAGATGCAAACATACGCAGTGAATATGAGACCATGTATAAAAATGCAAACATACGTAGTGAATATGAGACCATGTATAGAAATGCAAACATACGCAGTGAATATGAGAACGAGATGCGAACATACGCAGTGAATATGAGAACGTGTATAGAGATGCGAATATACGCAGTGAATATGAGAACGTGTATAGAGATGCAAACATACGCAGTGAATATGAGACCATGTATAGAGATGCGAACATACGCAGTGAATATGAGACCATGTATAGAAATGCAAACATACGCAGTGAATATGAGAACGTGTATAGAGATGCGAACATACGCAATGAATAAGAGAGACCATGTATAGAGATTCGAACATACGCAGTGAATATGAAACCATGTATAGAGATGCAAACATACGCAGTGAATATGAGACCATGTATAGAAATGCAAACATACGTAGTGAATATGAGACCATGTATAGAAATGCAAACATACGCAGTGAATATGAGAACGAGATGCGAACATACGCAGTGAATACGAGACTATGTATAGAGATGCAGACATACGCAGTGAATATGAGAACGAGATGCGAACATACGCAGTGAATACGAGACTATGTATAGAGATGCAGACATACGCAGTGAATATGAGACAATGTATAGAGATGTAAACATACGCAGTGAATATGAGACCATGTATAGAGATGCGAACATACGCAGTGAATATGAGAACGTGTATAGAGATGCAAACATACGCAGTGAATATGAGACCATGCATAGCATTCGGGGTGCAGACACACGAGTACTGGTAAGATTCCGGGCGCTCAGCGAGTTACGGGTGGGGGCGTGCATTCACCTAGACCGATACGGCAATGACCCATATATAGAAGGCACGATACTCATCTGGATGTGTCTCTAGATCAGCTATGTAGCTAGACTACACAGTCTCACAGTCACATACGGTCTCATGTAGCACAGCAAAATCAGCTATGTAGCAAGACTACACAGTCACACAGTCACATACGGTCTCATGTAGCACAGCAAAATCAGCTATGTAGCTAGACTACACAGATACGCAGTCACATACGGTCTCATGTAGCACAGCGAGCGGTAGTTTCCATTGGGGAAGTATCCCTCGGGCGTCTGAAACGCCATGCCTGATTTGAGCCACACGTAGTCGTACACGCCCTTGGCTGTTTTGAACCCTTCCTCCACAAGGCCCTGTATGCAGACGTGGCAAGGCACAAATCATGTACGGCCTTGTTCTTATTTCGTTGGGTTTCTATTGGATGGAGTGTTCTTAATTCGTTGTATTTCTATTGGATGAGTCTTCTTATTTCGTTGCATTTTTATTGGATGGAGTGGCTTTTCGGGGGCCCTTCTTGTATTTTGTAGTGGTCGCAAGTGGCGTAATACGGCTACAGCCGCAATACAGAAGGATAATGCACACACACACATCACAGTTGAGATCGAACGCTTACGTGACATCACTAGTGCAGCTCTTTTTGTCATATCACAGACATAGGTCAAAGTACATGAGGAACTGAACAAGCCAAAACAATAAGACTTGCTACTCGAAACGATACATTCGGGAAATTGCAGAGGTTTAGTCGAACAAAACACGCAATCCATACACACACAACAGTCTCTCCATTACATTAGGCCACACACCATGCACAGTATAACAACTTCATACACACAACAGTCACTCCATTACATCAGGGCCACACACCATGCGCAGTATAACAGCCATATACACTCAACAGTCTCTCCATTACATCAGGGCCTGAGACCCCCACTCGTTCCTGGAGTCATATTTGTACAGACACGTATGCATGTCATATTTGTACAGACACGTATGCACGCCATATTTGTACAGACACGTATGCATGTCATATTTGTACAGACACGTATGCACGCCATATTTGTACAGACACGTATGCACGTCATATTTGTACAGACACGTATGTATGTCATATTTGTACAGACACGTATGCATGCCATATTTGAACACACCGTCTACGTACCTCTTGAATCATCCCTGCGGCCACCTGGTACGTCACACCCGTCCAGATCTCCACCGACTGCATACTCGCATAGTCAGGGCTACCGTTCGGTCTACAGCCGTTGATTGCCCCCATGGTGCTGCACAGCAAAGGAACATATGTGAAGTGTAGTAGAGAGTGGGTTGTTAGTGCCTGCATATCGGATTCAACATAGGCCATGGCGTGGGCCTCTACTGGGATGAAGCAGGATGGGTGTTGTCTTAGTGGTGCCATGTATCAATACGCCGCACATACACCTGAACCACAAGTCACTGCACGCGCAGAAGTAAAGGTCTGCATGATAACGACTGCCGTGACGCAAATGAACCAGTATCTGATGTAGGAACTCGCCAGAACGTTCGCCACCAATATTAGCAGTATAAATGGGGAAATATATAGGGCTAATATATAGTGCAACCGAGTATGTTGACCAAACGTACAAGCGGCCCACGAACAATCAACCACACTCTCTTCGACCGCAGACAACTCACCCTCCGGCCGTTTGCATAACGTTGTGTGAGAACACCGTTTTTAGGGCCGATTGCACCTTTTCTGACTCACAGAAGCTGGGTACACCGCTCGCTTGTAGGTAGAAATGGGCCGCACACTGGTCTGATTGGATGCTGTCGTTGTGGGCGCTGTTGCTCTCGTCGTAGTTGTAATACTTGCCTGGAGAGGTGCATGCAGGGTAAGAAGAATGGGTCATTCGAGGGTAAGTATAAAGGTAGTAGAACTATATACACATGTATATTCAAGTATGTGGTAAGAAGAGTGTATCAGTCGAGTGTAAGAATGGAGATAGTAAAACTATATACTCATTTATATTCAAGTATGTGGTAAGAAGAATGTATCATTCGAGCGGAAGTATGAAGATAGTATAACTATATACACATGTATATTCAAGGATGTGGTAAGAAGAATGTATCATTCGAGTGTAAATGTGAAAGTAGTATACCTATATACACATTTGATCAGGTATGTGCAAACTCAAAGTGCTGCTACTACTCGTTTTCCGGTGGTTTGATCTAACCGCTGCTGTGTGCCTAGTACAGAACGGTTTCTCATTCAAAGACTGAGCTTATTGATTGCTATTCTCCCCTTGCATTCACCTAGTTTGTATGTGTACAAGCGAGAAAAATACAAGCATAGATCACCTGTATGTGTAATCTGGGATTGTCCTATAACAACTACGTCTCTAAAACTGTATGTACCATTCAATCTACAAGTCCGCTTATCATCCTTCACGCACAGCCACCTCAATCAACACACGTGTGCATATGTGACGTTCATAACAGAATACATACCTCAATCAACACACGTGTGCATCTGTGACGTTCACAACGGAATACCTCAATCAACACACGTGTGCATCTGTGACGTTCACAACGAAATACCCCAATCAACACACGTGTGCCAATAGTGACGTTTCTCTTTTTATACACATTACTCAGATCGGTCAGTTCATATGTGCCTTCTCTCTTCATAGCCGAATACACGTACCGTTCCAGAGTTTCTTGTCGTACACTGCTTTCCCTTTGGCTGCCATGTCCGACCATTTTGTGACATCCTCTGCAGTGGCGAGAGTGTGCCCGTTGCTCGACAGCACCTTGGCGGCTGACGTGGATTAGGTACACGGTGCAGCGGATAGGTGTGAGCAGTACGTCTATGCAAACTTAAGGTGGGAAGTTAGTTTCACTATAATGGTATGTAGGGGGTGTGGTATTAGTGTCAACAGTAGAATACAAGCAACTAATACGTCAATACAAACTAATGGGGGAAGTTAAGTTCACTATCACCGTATACAGAAGGTGTGGTATTAGTGCCAACAGTAGAATACAATCAACTAATGCATGATCCGGACGCACAACCTCAGTCATCACGTGCGCACCAGTGATCCTCCGAACCTCAGTACAAGTGATAACGCGACACTCGTTGAGTCATCCCATTTCTACAAACTCTCCCGTCGTTTCAACCCCTATTTTGAAACATACAAATCCTTTCACACACACCTCTGCACCATCAGCACCACAAACACCTCTGTACTATCAGCACCACACACACCTCTATTTGTAGACACAACCTCCTTAACCCAACACGCGTGTACCTACTTATAACCTAACTCTGAACCGTACACACACACAACTCTTTGTATGTACAACCTCCTTACCCCAGCATGCGTGTACATACTTATATTCTATCTCTGAACCGTACTATCCCTCTCGTCCGCCCATGCACCACCGCACCGCACACACACCTTCAGCCATTACAGTCGTAGCACCAACCCACAGACCCCCGCAGTACGCACTGACGCCATCCACCAACCACACATCGTACGTCTGATCCGCAAAGTTCTCATTCTCAATCACGCCGTCGTTGTCCTTGTCGTACTTGAGCAGAAAGGCCATAGTCGCCTGTGAGAGCAAACGACCGACGGCTAAGTAGCTATCTACCAGTGCATGTGCGTTAGTGCATGTGTGTGGGACCTACAGTCATCTAGATGGTACCTATCTACCAGTACATGCGTGTCAGTGCATGTGTGTGGGATCTACAGTCCTCTAGACGGTACCTATTTACCAGTGCATGTGTGTCAGTGCATATATGTAGGATCTACAGTCCTCTAGACGGTACCTGTTTACCAGTGCATGTGTGTTGGACCTATAGTCATCTAGACGGTTCCTATCTGCCATTGCATGTGTGTTAGTGCAGGTGTGTTGGACCTAAACATCTAGACCGTATCTATCTACCAGTGCATGTGTGTTAGTGTATGCGTGCTGGACCTATAGTCATCTAGGTGGTACCTATCTGCCAGTACATGTGTGTTAGTGCATGTGTGTTGAACCTATAGTCATCTAGACGGTAGCGGGCGGTGACAGTGGTAGCCGATTCCACAATTTAACCGAAATACCCTCGTATAATGTGATGTACAAAATGTGCACATGCGGCGATGCAGGGCAAGCATCATAGTATGCCTCTATATTAAGTATGAAACAGTTAAAATGAACAGCTTGTAAATATATACGTATACATGAGAGAATTAGTGTGTATCGAACCAGGCTGAGAAAATAACAGCTCCAGAACTATTTAGGTGTATATTTATATATATATATATAGATAATATATATATATATATATATATATATATATATATGCACACTTGCATACATATACCCACTAAAGCCTAACAGAACAGCGTTCCTAGTAGATGGTACAGCGGAGGACTTACACTCATGGATGGCCAGCAGTACTCTAGTAGAGAGACATCTTCCATCACCTTATAGTCTCGATAGACCTGTAGAACGAACTTAGGGCCCAGATCCTGCACGGTTTATGATTAAGGTCACGAAACACGGGACTAAAGGTCAGACACGGCGGCAGTAGAGAGAAGAGCTAGTTGAAATCGATACGCGGATGGTCTAGCCACAGTGTTCTGTTGGCTTGTGACAGGCAGTAATAAGACAGAACACACGATGTTCATAGTAAGAATTTACGTAGTAATAAGACCGAATATACGATGTTCATAGCAAGAGTTTACATAGTAATAAGACAGAACATACGATGTTCATAGTAAGAGCTTACATAGAAATATGACAGAACATACGATGTTCATAATGAGAGCTTTCATAGTATGGGGCATGGCGTGTGGTAAAGTACACATAGCAGCCATCGCTCAGAACTACCACGCACAGGTTCGTCAACAGTAAACATCCGCAGAGCATGTGTGCGGCCCAGATACGGGATGACTGTGGTTCACGCACACACACACACACACATATATATATATATATATATATATATATATATATGCGACTGTACTGAAAAGAGGTGTACAAGGGGATGCAACACCCATGCAGATACACAGCCAGCCCATCCACACAGCTGGTGGCAGGTGAGTGAGTGGGTTCACATACCTTCCATGTTGCGGTGTCGTGGATATTGTAGCAGTTGATGTCTACCCAGGGATTGCCCTGTGGATCGCCCAAGTCGTGTGGGCATGCTGCCTTGGTGGTACGTTTCTTAGCCGTGCCTCCCATCATCAGCGGCCACGACCGCTTATCCTCTACCATAATGGCATCAGCTATAGACGTAGAATAAATAGGATGCTTGGCATCAGTTGAAGACGTGTAATAAATAGGATGCTTATCAACTATACACGTGTAATACATACTATGCTTGGCTTCAGCTATAGACTTATAATACATGATGCTTGGCATCAGCTATAGACGTGTAATACATACGATGCTTGGCATCAGCTATGGACGTGTAATACATACGATGCTTGGCATCAGCTATAGACGTGTAATACATACGATGCTTGGCATCAGCTATAGACGTGTAATACATACGATGCTTGGCATCAGCTATAGACGTATATCACATACGATGCTTGGCATCAGCTATGGACGTGTATTACATACGATGCGATATATGGAATGAGGTGGTGTACCAGTTTTCGCAGGGGTTCATAGTCTGCGACTGCTGTCTCTGGCACGGGACAATATGTTGTAGCTGATTAAACATACTACACGTACCCTAAACTGCCGGCGTAAACTGCTACAGTTTATGTGCACTGAATTCTAACTCTTCAACAAACATGCACACAACCACACATACAGAATTAATTAATTCACAATTACACACATATATAATTACTGAATCCACAACCACATATATACAATTACTGAATACAACACCACACATGAATACAATTACTGTATGTAAAACCATGTACGTATACAATTAATGTATCTAACATCACACACATATACAATTACTGATTCCACAACTACACACATATACAATTACTGAATGCAAAACCACACAAAACCCCAACGGTATTTCAGATCGCGTAGCTAACCCATCATAAATCATAGTTGAGTGTCAATGCCCAACTGGCGTAGAAGTGTACGTTATAAGTGTTCACCTACCATAATCACGTTGTATAGAAGATGCGATCTTAGGCCAGTTGAGTGTCAATGCCCAACTGGCGTAGAAGTGTACGTCGTATGTGTTGACCATTCGATATTCGTGGCCCTCGAGGTACCCAAATCTGCCGATCTCATCTGTGCGTGAGAGCAGCGCAATTGAACAACTCAGCCAAACACGAGTACCAAGACATCTTCTGACTTGCAGAACACAACCCACCAAACAAACGAGATGAGCGGTAGTAGGAGGCGGTGGGAAGACGTTTAATTTCCGTATAACGACCATGTAAATCGTTATTGTACTGGAAACTCCTTGCACGTGTATGTCCCTCGGAAGCGGTAATGGATAACAGCATTCACCTGTGCTATACACACCTGTTATTCACACCTGTGTTATTCACACCTGTGTTATTCACACCTGTGTTATTTACCCCTGTATTATACAGACCGACTGCAATGAAAACCCGGCACTCAGTGTAATCGAAAGATTGCACCTCGAAAATGGCTAGCACAGCCGATATGCCACAGGTTTATTGACCAGTGACCACATGTATGTATTGCGAATCATTGCAACGGCAGGTAGCTACTACACAGTTTCTGCACAGACTTGTCAGCAAACTATCAAGCATGTCTGCCCACGCCTACAACAGCTATGTATGTGTCATTGATAGCGAGGTCAATGCGTGGCACACCTTCTTTATCCGCCAGCCACACCGTGCCCCCATCAGCGACAAAGTAGGATTCGTTGAACAGCGCACTTTTGTACCAATCAGGCAGCTCACTGTCATTCAGAATGGGACTCTGCCAGTCTGTGTGTGTGCATGTGATGGGAAATGTAAGTGTGGGTATCCCTTTCTAACTGCAGCGTGAATATCAACTGGACGCGAAATAGTCACCTATTTTCTGTTGTAGTTGTGGTACATCGAGGTGCTCTACTACGATGTCAGATGATCCTGTAGACAGTACGGAGCTGGCCCCCAATAGGCCGCACAACACTCGGGCGTGCTTAAAGCATACATCCAAAGTCAGGCACATTTCAATGTATGTATGTATGTGTGTATACTATCACTCTGCTAGACAAACGTGTGTGCTTATAAGGAGTATCAGCGGTACGCGAAGGTGATGAGACCTCATCTATAGCATATCTGGTAGTGAGCTGATCTGGAAAAAAAAAAAAGGTGTGGCATCTCCATATATAGCCTACACAGACCATCACGTATATATGGTTATGCCGTTCACGCACATTTCCTCTTATACTTTGTATCAGGTCTGAACAGCAATCGCAACTACTCACTGTAACCAAACATCCATCATGGATACAACATGAGTAACCTCCTCGTCCACAAATATAAAAACAGTGAGCTACATGTATTATATATATATATATATATATATATATATATATATATATATATATATATATATATATATATATATATATATATATATATATATATATACATATATATATATATATATATATATATATATATATATATATATATATATATATATTCATACATATATATATGTATGCATCAATGACATATACATATATATATAATATATATATAACATATATATATCATATGAACACATGTGATGATTGTGTATTATACGTGCACGCATTGTGCACATATACATATATATATAATAATATACATATATATTATTATATTATATGTATTATGTATATGTATTATATTGTATAATACATATAATAATATATATAATATGCATATAGCATATATATATATATAATAAACATATAATATATATGTACACATTACATTATATATGCATGTAATATATATATATACATATGCATATACATTATATATATATATACATATATATACATATATATACATATATATATATATATATATATAATATACATACATATATATATATATATATATATATATATATATATATATATATATATATATATATATATATATATATATATATATATATATATATATATATATATATATATATATATATATATATATGTATGTGTGTGTGTGTGTGTGTGTGTGTGTGCATTTGTCGCATTGTGCGCGACCCTACCGTCAATCTTCCTTTCCCAGTCGCGGTAGTCTTGCGTAGCGATACTGCACAGTCCAGCACGCCCCCGTCCGTCGTTTCCAAAGTATCGCGTATATTGTCTGATGTTGAGAGTATACTCCAGTGTCAGC
>LUCW03001715.1:92500-191125 GCA_001586965.3 Sphaeroforma sirkka
ACGAATAAACATAGCCATGAATCACACCTGAAGACATAGTTCTGGTGACCACCGGCTTTGTCGTCCTTTGCGCCGTAGCCGTTGACCCATGTCATACAAATGGCTACCTCCGCAGTGGTGTCGCCGTAGTTTTCCACCGACCACTCAAACACACACGCAGGCAGCGAGCTTGCCTGGGGATGCAAGGATAAGAACGGGGAGATGTGATTGTAACAGATGATGCCTGAGACAACTATATGTGACGGTGTGAAAATTTTGATATGGTGTCGTTGTGGCATATACCGTGTCGGTGTGTATCTTGTAGATGACGTGGAATGGCTTGATAGTCCATGTGTGAGCAACTAGTAGTAATCTCAACCCTTTTCTCGGGCTGTTACTAGTGATAGTACGAGTGGACTTTTGGGTCGATAGAATGAACGCTACAGTCGGAAAAGTCAAATACTCGCGCTCGCTAACCCAATAATTATAACCACAGTAGCCGTCTCTGCCTAAAGCAGCTTGGTTTCTCAGTGAAACAACTGTGGCGTGCAGGGCAAACACACTCACAAAGAAGACCCCCACAGCGCATGGCGCAGACCCGACATGTAGTACTTGAGACAAGATACTCTGCAATATTCTACCACACTAAAGTCAGATATAGCATACCAGTCAACAGACACTCGCTGAATCTGGCCGCGTACGTATGTGTGTACCAGACGATTTTATTAAAACACTAACACTGTCGTGGCATCATGCGACGGCATTGTAGAATGCAATAGTACAGACAGCACACGACTGCAGAGGCGTGCCACGGAGGACGTCCCCATGACACTGTGCACCACATACCGCTGCGACACCACACATTATGTACCGCACTTTCACTGTGAGTAACCCAGGACCTTGGCATCGTATTACGTAGCAAATGGGCACAATAGCACGACAGAGCACCACCGCTGCGACGCCACACGTTATGTACCGCACTGTCACTGTGAGTAACATATGAACGTGAAATCATACTACGTATCCAATGGGCACAATAGCACGACAGGGCACTGCATATCACGTAGCTGTACTATACAGTACACGACCATGCGAATACGCAGACCACCCATTCAGCACAGGTACCAAAATAAACTAAATATGTATCAAAATAAACAAAGCAGATGCTAAAATGAACTAAACCGGTACCGGTGCCAAATAAACTAAGCAGGTAACAAAATGAATTAAACAGGTGCCAAAATAAACTAAACCGGTACCAAAATAAACTAAACAGGTACCAAAATAAACTAAACAGGTGCCAAAATAAACTCCGGCTGTGCAAACATACCTCGTAGTCGTGTGGAATTACCGGTGAGATTTGCCGACATACAAGTTTGATTTTGTGTTCAGGTAGATCGTATGTCGTCCACGCCCGAGGGTACAACTGCGGAGAAGCCAAACATCAAAACAAACTAGGTGAACACGTGGGAAGAAACTTGAAGTCATGAGATATGGCAATGGATTGACAGTCAAGGCACAAACGTATCAGCGATTGCACCTATATCATTCAGCAAAGATGCACAGGTGCGCAATTGTAGGGGACAGAAGGGCAGAGTGGTATTGGCAGACGAGCAGTGTTGCCGATCCATTGCAAAGACAGGAACACGGCAGATGAGTGCGAGAGACTGCAAGTACCCAATAGCAATACTCTGATTGGATGACAACAGATATTACAGCCAAACTACAGCGAGGTTTGGGAAACAACCGACCCTATCCTCACGTTCTCGCATCGCAGATAAATGCAGATTTGAACTTACAACAGGAACATGCTGGTAAAACCTCCCGCACATGGGCACGTACAACGCACGCCAGCATAGCGTAGACACAGGATATAGCTAAGTATAGACACAGGATATAGCTCAGCATAGTCACAGGTTATAGCTCAGCATAGACACAGGATATATCTCAGTATATTCACAGGTTATAGCTCAGCATAGACATAGGTTATAGCTCAGCATAGACACAGGATATAGCTCAGCATAGACACAGGATATAGCTCAGTATAGTCACAGGTTATAGCTCAGCATATACAAAGGTTATAGCTCAGCATAGACACACGTTATAGCTCAGCATCAGGCACACGTTATAGCTAAGTTTAGACACAGTTTATAGCTCAGGACATGCAAGTGTGAGACAGTATGTGATAGAGAACTAGAATTTCTCCTACTACTTACAGCATGGTAGGTTCCACCCTCGCCCGTGTACTCCCAATTCCACTCTGACAGGTGCTGGTAGCTTGCTTTAGGAGAGGAGGCGCACAGAACCACTTGGTACACAGGCTGGTCAGGCCGTTGGATCCGCACAATGAACTGTAGCGGACGTAAACGAGGTCAAACGGTGGGGTTTGCATTGGTTAAGTACAAGGTATCGAATAAATACTCCCGCAAAGGTGTCTGTGTTGCTTGCTAGCCGAGGCTGCTGTGACAAACAACAACCCTTTACCATGCACTATGCCAGAGCAAACAGTGGACCAGGTTTTGACTTCAGCGTGTTGAAGAAAATGTTTCGGGTTGACAGCGTTGCAGTAAGGTCTGTACCTGATCGGCCCATACAGTTTCGTACGAGTATATGCCAGGCACAAGATTCCACCGGTTGAAGTGGCCTTTCCAGCTGCGGCAGACGGTTCCGCCCCCAATACCTCCCATGGGCACTCCTAAGTGCGGTGCAAAGTGATAGAAGTACATCAAGACGCGGCTTTCAATACAAACTTTGAGACTGCAAAGGCCTATATTGCATATTAAATACATCGCAAACTTACAGGCGGTCAACGTTTACTCATTTGTATTGATCTGAATACCAGTACCTTTATATGGATCTAGTTCCTGCGGGTTCATTGGATCCATGAAGGGCACGCGACCTTTCCTTTTCACTGAACTTGTGTATCTCCAAAATCTGGAAGAACACAATAGCGAATATAGACCATTCAGAGCGAGTGTGGGCTAATAGACAGAAACGTTTCTTTTTCCAGGTCACAGTAGCCTTTGCTCAGGAATCACATCATACTATAAAAGTACTCGCCTGGCAAGCACTAGTTGCGATACATGCACGCCGTAGTACTCTCGATACAAACCCCGTGCAAGATCGCAAAATAGCAGCATCTGGGCATGCCGAACCTCAGCTCAAATCATCTTTGGCTAGACTTACCTATACGCTAAGCCCAGTAGACTTGCAATCTGAGTCGGGGTAGGTCTGAGCGCAACTGGTTTGCTTCCCTTCAGATAGTCGAACTCACCGTTCATCTCCTTCGACCAACCATACTTGGGTACAGCTACACAGAGATGTTGCGTTGTAGGTTGTACATGATGATTATTTTGAAGAGACATCGTTGTTGCGACGGTATAGCAATAATGGCAGATAAGAAGTTACACAATTATGCACATAAATAACTCGTAACCATAATTTTACTTGTATACTAACGTCCACATGCAAATAAGTATACATAAAACATAAAATCATACATAAATACACAAAACTTATGAATATATTTGTAATAAGAAATAATACATAAGGTTGCAAACGCTACTACAACATTTTTTATATATATATATATATATATATATATATATATATATATATATATTATATATATATATATATATATATACGTGCGTGTGTGATGATAATGCGCGTACATACATAATGTAATGATATATATATATATATATATATATATATATATAATGCGTGCGTGTGTGCAATGCGTGCACACATGCATACAACATACATAATGATTATATATATATATATATATATATATATACATAGTATTTAAATATATTTAGATATGTATATATATATATATAAATATACACAAGAATATATATATATATATATATATGTATATATAGATATAGATATATATATATATATATACACACATTTATATATATATATATATATACACATAATATGTATATACAGATATGTGTGCTTGTGTTGGTGTGTGTGTCTATGTGTGTGTGTGAATGGGTGGTTGGGCGGATAGGTGAGTTTGTGGGTAGGTGGGTGCGTGAGTGTAAGTACATACGAACAGTTACTAATATATATATATATAGTGCTCGTGCGGCAGAATAGTATCATGCTTTCCATCGTACACAGGTTGGTTCCATAGATTCTACTCTACGTACCTTTCCGCTCGTTGGTGGAAGTGTCGTTCTCTCCGTCTGCATTGGCCATTGTATTGACTTAGACCCACTGGATACGTTTTCTTAGTGCTGATGAGACCGAATAGTATCACGAAACTCACGCTGTGTTGTAGTGGTTGTGGTGTTTGCAGATATAATGTGCTGCAGTTATATCTATCCCTGCAGAGTAAACTGGAGCTCCTTTATCGCTTCGATCTTCAGGGGTCATAATGATTTTATTATGTTATTTCTGTTCAATTTTTGGAAGAAGACAATGCTATTTCCGAATTATCGATGTCAATTCTGGACCAAATTCTATATCTCCACCAGTTGTTAATTACAGAATTGGCCAAAATTTCTATACAATTGGGAATAGCCTTCTGATGTTCAATTTTCAGAAAGCTATGAATTAGGTTTGCAATTTATTCTAAACTCCAGAGTATACACAACAACAACAAGAGAAAATCAGGTTTATGTCCCGTTATTCCAACGGACCCAACTCCACAACTTTCGTATCTAAGGAAGAATGTCTAACCCTAAACTCTAAACCCTAAAAGTGATAATAATCCTACATCACATTTCCAAAACAGATCATGACAGTCCATATGACCATCTGAGTCGTCTGTCGAGATGGACATGATACAATGACCTGAGATAAGGGTGAAGATGAGCAAGTCAGGGGCACTCATCCAACACATTCGCCTGCAACTAAATAGGAGAGAATCGAGTTGGTGAATGAACGTGCTGGCGAAGCGAGAGTCATGGCGAGCTTAGAGACCGAACCTTTACTTCCAGCTTATATCCATGCAGATTTAAGTGCGGAAGCTGATAATGAATCGGAACCGCTGCCTGCCCCGACGGGCTCAGCGCAATCACTTCCCGTAAAGGAGAGGGCACTTGTGTGTGCTTTGTTTGTAGTTATACAATGTTTGCTTAATTATGACTCTGGTGCCATAGCCGCTGCTCTAGATCGGTTGGCATCTCCAGAATATTTTGATATGACTCTTACGGAGTCTGGGCTGCTGAGCTCACTGATGTATCTGGGACTGTCTGTGGCATCTTTGATTTCAGGTATTCTGATTTGCGCTAATAAGTATGATGATTCACACTTGAAATAATCTTCTATAATAGCGATTCTGCGTTATAACCATACATTGGATTGAAAAAGTATGTGTCGTTAACCGAGGTTCATATTCCTCTATATAAATATTTAAACATATGCAAACACCCGGTTTTAATATATATATATATATATATATATATATAATTTTTATTATTATCATTATTGTTAATGTATATTATATATATATATATATATATATATATATATATATGTATGCATGTATGTGTGTGTGTGTGTACGTATATATATATATATATATATTCATGCAAGAACAGACATACACACACACATGTATATATATATATATATATATCCATGTGGTCGTGTGGTCGTGTATATCTGTGTCCGCCGATATGCTTTATAGTATGTAAATCAAAAAAATATTTCGGCATTTATTTCTCCTTATACCTGTAATTATCACCTCCTGTCTTGTCTTTGTATGACTGGTACACACAAGTATATATAGAAGCTCACATTCTACATCGGGGCATTTGCATTAGGTTCTGATATATATATATATTCATATATTCTTTTTATCTTCGCTAGTATTTTGTTCGTTGTATCGTTGATTGCGTATGTCATGTCATGTTTATATCTACGTTACATGTATGTAAAGTGAATATTGATACACACGCCCTTTTGCTCACGAGCACCATTATATCTATAGTTCTTGGGTCTAAGTTTCGGAAAACACAATACTTCTCTTTGTCCCAATGCTCTTTCATACGCGCGTGTATACTCATCGCATTTATGTGCACTGATTTATTCTGTTGGTATTGAACCGCAGTGAATCGTTATATCACTAGTCATATTTGTTTTATACTGTCGAAGGCATCAAGCATTTGCGATGCATCTCATCTTCGCACCGATGCTTATTACACTGCCCTGATTGATTATATTTATAATGTAGTATAACATATCCTACCAGCCAATACAAAGCGATATTTTCCTCCCCACGGCATTATCACAGCTCCAACCTTACACTACGTCCAGTCCAAGCACGCGCTTGCGGCAAGCTTACTTCTGAATGTATCGTCGAATGCGCTGTTTGCGTGGTCGCCGTCCAAGAACGCGCTTTTGCTGTCACGGTTTTTGGTGGGGTGTTCACAGGCCGTGTTAGTGGTGTACACCCCTATATGGGTTGATGAGTTTGCCCCACCCGATAGGTGCACACAGTGGATGTCGTTGATGCAGGTGTGTGGAAGTGATCAACCGCTCACATAGATTGCGAAGGTCTGGTTAGTGCGCCACAGCGGATGCTTATGCAGGCAGCTGTTTGCGCGCATTGGAGCAGAAGATAGTCATTGCAAACTGTAGACTATACAGTTCTGTGCTTTGCGTCCACCCATGCTCAGATCTGTACTTCTGAAGTTAGTTGGTTCTTTTCCCCCTTTTCTGGGGCTTTCTTTCTCTTTATTCATTTCATTGGTCTATTTCTTCAAGTGCCTCCCCTTGCGTCCTCATACGCAGTGCACTTCGTGGCGTTTAGAGTCTCAATCCGAAACACCGATCTGTTCTGTTATATGTCATGACGAGATTGCGGGCAGTTCTATGGTATTTGAATCGCACGCTCCTTCCAGTTGTCTATCGGCCTCAGTAGCTCTTAATCCCATGATACCTTTCCATACCTCTCGCAGGCGGGTGTTCCTCTCGGAGTTATGCAGGGGTATCTCGTGTCAGGTCTAATGACGGCGTATATGCCACATATCGACCCACGTTATCCGTTCAGGATACAGGTGAGTGTGTGTCTGTCGCGATAGTCGGATGAGATATGTATCGTCTGAGTTGTGGTCCTGGGATAGGCCTGTCGTGTCAACTACGTCTACGCCTAATCCCCTCCTTCGCAATGTTCCGATATAGGTAGCGATCATTTGCATCGTTTCGCTCACGCCACAGTGTGCTTGAGCCCTTCGTCTGCTACCTTACACTATTGCTGTATGTGACACAATTGCGATACTTTCAGATCGAAACCAATCATAACGCGACACGTTGCACCGACGAATGATTGCCTTCGCATACTGTTTTTTTCTCTGATTGACTTGACTACTGATTCACCGTGTGCTTGGATTACATACCAATTGCTCCCTCAGGTCGTGCTGCTTACACCCTGTGTTTTTCTTCTGATGCTCGTGCCCAAACAATATCTCGAAATATTCGTCACAGACGAAGCGGAGGAGTTGGACAGGCACGGCCCACTCGTTAACAGTGAGTCGGATGTTTCGGTAGGTATAATATACTGCATTAGCTTGATGGAGATTTTTATGTGCAGATGCAGGGACTATAATTGGGGCTTTAAGATATTTGGGCGCTTATTGGGCGTACGTCTTTGCGTACGTCTATGACCATGGTGAGCGCGTTCTACACAAGAAAATGCAAAAATGTTGGTGACGCTAGATCAGCCCCCATTATTCGTTTTTCTGCTGCCGCATAAGTGTTTCATTTGCGGTCGATGCGCAATGTTAGTAGCCGCAAGCTATATCTCTACTCGCATTCTATAATGAACATATTATCTAAATTTATATATATATACATATATATATATGTATATATATATATATATGTATATATATATATATGTATGTATATATATATGTATATGTATATATATATATATATATATATATATATATATATATATATATATATATATATATATATATATATATATATATATATATATATATATATATATATATATATATATATATATATATACATTTATATATATATATATATATATATGAACATATTGTTTATATATACATATATGTTATATATCCAATTTCATGGCCGTGAGCAGCCGTGAGTGCAATTGTATGTGGAGGCCCTGAATGTCTCGCAGACATTTCGACATTTGCGCACAACTTGTACGCTTCAGCAGTACTCGACTGAAGGAGTGGAGCCGTTGCCGAAAACTCGCTTCACGCACACGAATTTATTAAATTGGTTTTTTTGTTCGAGAAATGTGTGCAACAGCGGAGAAACTATATCTCCTCTGCGCTCTGGATAGTTCTTTGTGAGTGTGGAAGGAGCGGCGTTATCGTTCAATCCTCACCTAGACCCCCGGGGTTCGTACCCATCAATGCTTTACAACGACCGTCTCTTACCGCTTACAGCTATCGCGGTCTATGCGTACTGACGCCATCGACGTGTGGCCCTCAAAACGGCACGAATCGGTCTCGGCGCTCACGCATCTGGGGCGTCTGGCATCGTCGGGTGTTTACATGTGCACGGTGCTGGCGCTAACAGCTCTGTACTTTGTGGTGACAGGCATTCAGCTATGGGTTACCACTTACCTGATGAAGTACATTCTTCCTATGTACGGTGGCTTCACCAAGAGTCAGGTGGTGTATGCGTTCGCCGGGACCTCGGCATCGGCACCGATACTGTAAGTGCAGGCTGTGGCACGGTGGCATGTGGTAGTGCAAGTCAATATGTGTGCAGTGGTGCAAGGTCAGTGTAGTGTCTGCCCTTGGTAGGTACATAGTACGAGCAATGTGTTACATGAGCATGTTTTCTGCATAGTTTTTTATGGTGCGATTACGTACGTAATATTCCACACGTTCTTTTGTTCTCCGTAAGTCTTGTCGCACTGCTGTGTCCTCTGATGCCATAGTAGTGCTTGGTCAAAGCTATTCTCGCTACCTTACGCACTTAGCAGACACGCCGAACGTTAAAAAAAACAATCAAGCCAAAGTACACACGCTGATTGACTCTGCCTATGGATCCTCAGCGAAGAAGCAATGCTGTGCTGAGTAGCAGACCTGAACGCGTGCGACGTCGAAATTCTGCTCGCGCGTCGCACACGTGGCATGGTATTGGCTGACGTATGGCGACAAATGTGGTGCATTTGACATTGACTAACTAAAATTATATCATCCGTTGCTCCATCCCACGCTCCGTACTGTATTGCCTTTTACGGCAGCGGTGTGCTGTGTGGGGGTTGGCTGACAGATAGGATAGGCGGCTACCGAGGGCTCAAAGGCGTCCGCGATGCTGCGAGGCTGGCGTCGATGTTTGCCATTCTGGCAGTGGTGTGTGCTGTGCCATGCATCTTTGCCACCACAATCCACATGATCATTGCACTCATCTGGGGGGGCTGCTTCTCTTTGAGGGTACGTTATATCGGACTTGCGTAGCTTGGACCTCTCCCCGGTGTTTGTCTTGGTTAGTCACAGGTGCAATATTCGTGTCTGTCCATTGTTGCTGTACACGTGTAGAATACCCTTTCCATCCATCTTTCTATTGATGCTGCCCCGTTGAGTAAGCTTCGGTTGTATAACTAGCATTTCTCATTGTAGGCTTGCACCCATTTCTCTGGTGTGTATGCGCTTAGCTATATAGTATACCTTGCGTGGGACCTTTAGTTTTTCCAGCTTAGCTGTCGCTTGCTCGAAAGTGGGTCGTGGTTCGTTCTGTCGTAAAGGATTCACTATCAACGTGCGATGGTCCCTTTTCGGGCCTGCCACCTGCAGACTGTTTGGCGTAAACCGAGGGTTTGTCCTGAACACTCATTCGCAAACACACCCCATTGTGTGTAACATCTAGACGGTGGCTAGTATGCACATTCATTTTGAACTATTGCATAAAGTACCACCATCGATCGGGGGGCTTGCGCGACGTTTGAATATACTCTGAAGAGGAAATTGCCCATTTATCATGTACAGGGCTATACTTCCCCGCGGTGGGATTATCATCTCATGCGTGCCTCGAGAAACTCGCTCATTCAGTTCCGCGGGCTCCAATCTGTTCTACAATTGGCTGGGGTATGGAAAACTCATGTGTTGTCGTTGCCTGGCTCGAATCTCATTTGAGTTTGTTGATGTGTGCATTCACCCATTCATTTGAACAAGCAAAACATCTGGTATGTTACCAGTAGCGATTTAGGTCCCGTTAGTTGCGCGAGCATTAGTGCCCTGAATATATCTCAATTTTTCTTGGTAGCTGTTGGCGTAAGTGTTGAGTCTGAGCAGGTTGAGTGTTTAATCAAGCGTGCTGCGCATCCCTGCCCATTCCACGGCATTGCACTTCAATGCTAAACGGCGTACTTGACAGTGAAGGCTTGTGATGCGTGCAGAATGTGTGAGCAACTGTGGGTGAATTTGCATACGTTTGAAGATCACCATGACCCCTACTTGGCCCCATCTTCAACTGTCATTTCCTTGGTGTGTATCCTGTGTGTACATCATGTTTCTTATACATATCCATACGTACATCTTAAGCAAGCATCGAATTCAATCGTCTTCGGGCAGTTATATCCTCAAGCCATCTCTGTCAAACCCATCAGGTATTTCGCCGGTCCCACGCTGTCCGGCATTGTGTCGGACTACTACGGTGGTGTGCAGTGGGGCATGTGGCTGATCCTGCTATGGTCTGTCTGGGGCGGACTCTTCATGTTTGCATCTTGGGCGTTTGCGTCAAGGGTATGCGAGTGTGTGTGGCTGCTAGGCCAATGCATGATGTGATTGTACTCATGTGCACTCTTGGGTGAAATCTGTACGGTTCTCAGGATAGCACGGTTGCCGGGAGCACAAATAATAAGTGCCAGAGTTTTGCGATGGTATATACTATTGCACATATCGGCGCTACTTGTGTAGCCATTGAGCTTTTTGCTCTACCTCGAGTTCAAGAAGTTCCACCTCCACTAGATCATTTGTGTTCAGCATTCGAAAGTCTAACAATTCATCACATGCACTACTCAACTTACAGAACTACAAAACGTAT
The DNA here is from genome assembly GCA_001586965.3 of Sphaeroforma sirkka. NCBI lineage: Eukaryota > Ichthyosporea > Ichthyophonida > Sphaeroforma > Sphaeroforma sirkka. Next base: position 103,490 of record LUCW03001715.1, read on the forward strand.
CTGAAGCGCAAGGCAGCTCAAAGTACTTCATACGACGAGTTTGACCTTCTACCCACCCGAGAAGAAGTTGAGTACGAGGTATGTCTGTTTTAATACCAACACCTGGGTTCTCTTAACCATTAGAAGGATCATATTACCTGCCTGTGATCAAATGATTGCTGCTACACCCAATAATCTGCAACTCATTTGAATCTCGCTTAATAACATCTGAACACGTTGAATTTATTTTTTTCTGCAATCAACTGATGTCAGTGTCTCGTATCTTCGTAGACTTGTCATCCGAAAAGTAGCTGCAAGATGACATTGCACGACACATGCCACATAGTCGGTCATTAATACTGCGATGTTCGCAACCTCGCAGATGGCTAGAGAACGGAGGCTGTCGATTCTCTACCCAATCCCCACGTATCATCGACAAACGTCTATGGAACAAGCGCACCACACAGGCTCTGACTTGAGAATAAGGCGCAGCTGTGCTCAGAGTGGCAGAAGCAATAACAGAGATGTCCGAGAGGTTCTGCCCGAGCATGAAAATCTCTGTAAGTGTCTGAGCGTTATTGAGTGTGTATATCCGGTGACTCCTGACAGTCACGTCGTTGCCTTGACCTCTATTCACGAGGGATTGGTCCAAGTAGATCGCTGCTGTCGCAGTGACACATGCATGCTTGATCGAAGTCCTCATGCTGCCCCATGCTTGTGTGGCTTTTTGTAGCCTGATTGTATGTTGGTCCAATAGGTGACTGCTGCCTGCAGCAATTCGTGAATGACAAACACACACTTGCCGATGCAAAAGCCGATGCCAGCCACGGCTATCGAGTTGTGTGCACTAACCTGTTCATAACTAATTCTTAAATGCTTTTTATCGGCGCTGTAGTGTCATCGGCGTCCATGCCAGTTGGTGGCTACGGTCTTGATATATCCGGTCGTCAGGAGCCTACTTTAGAATTGTCGCAGAGCCTATTAATATAATTAGTGACTTGGGAGTACGCTTGCCTGAGATCATCCATGGTAAGCGAGCAATTTTTCGCTTGATGGGCGGGTGAAATTATCATCTGGGCTGTCATATGATCTCCCACAGCAAATACGTGAAGAGTGTACAAATGATGTAGGTGGATTCCATGCAGATTTAGTACACCACGCGGCATACTATGGTCTCTGATCACTGAGAACTGGCGACCTACTGATTACCGGTGATGCAGCAGTGACTTAGTTGTTGTGTAGTTCGCATCGCGCCTGCCGACAATCGCATTAAGCTGTCGTGCTAGAAAAGGGAGTTAATACTACACCTACCGTGACGCCAATATGTGCTTTGACCTTAATGCGGCCATATGTTGTAGTACAACAAATACGGTAAGTCTAAATAGCTTATTGTTGGGGTTTCGAGTTAAATATGGTTGTAATGCCATACACCACACAAACTATCGACAGATGAAGGTCGAGAATTTTAATCGCATGACAGCACAGATAGTCCATATGTAACATTGGAATAGTCTGCATTCGTCATGAACAAGAACATTACGAACGCATTGTGATCACATAGTATCGAGTTGCTTCGCAATCCGGACGAGTGCTGTCCGATTGTCTCGGATTAAATCCGATCGATTCGAGATTCATTATATTTCGTCGCAGGAAACCGCTGACGGGTGTGTCTCTGTTGTACGGTGTAGACGCCATGTGTCTGAATGCACGTCCGAAACTAGACGTGCTGGCCCAGCCTGCTTGCAGCAACTACAAGCTAGTGGATGTCATCTCAACCTCCAGGATGATTTACCGAATATAGTGGAAAAGTTTCAAAGTATATTTAGTACCTGCGATTCACGACATTCATGTATCGCCGCATATGGATTACGGCCAATAAATGTGGGAAGCTATCGAGAAACTTCGGGTCGTTATTGGACTTTTAATGGTTCAAAAACCTAGCTTCGATTTGTGGCTAGATCAAATAGCTACATACAACTATGGCTGCACAATCCAATGATATACTTAACGCCCTCGTATAGACGTACATTGGCGACGCTTGTGCAACGGTCGGACGGTAATAAGTCACGTAAGGACCACGTGTATACTGAGAGTACATTGAGCTTTCATGATCCATCGACAGCAATCAATCTATTGTCCAAATATAACGTTTCCCCATAGCAGAATGTTCAGCAAATCATTCATTATCTGTTCCTGGTAGTCTTCATCCGTCGTCGATTCGTGTCTTTTCCTCTTGCGGGCTTTTGAGCCATCCTCATACTTGAGGTCTAAAGTTTGCATCCACTCTGGCGCTTGCGAGAGTTTACGCATGAACGCGAAATTTGTATCACTCAAGCCTTCGTCCACGTGTATGGTAAAGTTGAGGTAATCAGCCTTGGTCAGGCTTGAGACAGACAATAGCAAGAAGGAAAACGAGCCGCCCCCGTGTCGTTTGCAAATCATACTCACGAGAGGGTTCATTCGGAACTCAGTGGGTTTAACGGCGCTATTATGAGAATCACTATCGAAATGATCTATATATGGTTCAGAGTCAAGCAGAAACCCCAAGGATGCACCCAAACTGAGTCCATCCGAATGCTGAGATTCAGACTGGTAGCCACGAGGCAGCCGACACTCGTTCACAACTCTGTCAAGGCAGCTAGTCTTCAGCAATTCTAAAATGTACTGAGTGTGAGAAGTTGAACCCCCCGCAGATAACTCAGAGGGTCCCACTGAAGCGAAATGCTTCTGAATTTCCGTAACTCCGTCGCTAGGGTTGTTACTGAGCAGTGAGAATATAGCTTCGGCAATCCATTTGGCTTGGGATACATTAGCCACGCGTAGGTCAACCGAGAAGCTCTCGGATGCAACAGGCACGACTGAATGCCAATGACCAGGAGGTAAATAGAGTATCGATCCAGGTTCTAGAGTGAAACACTCGTAATGTGCGGGAGATGTACCCGGGATAGTCACCAAGCGTTCTTTCATGTTCGTGGGTACGTCGTGAATCTCCCGAGATGAGGTCAAATTCTCGTGCTTCTCACCTGGAATCAACAGCCAATCCTTCTTGCCCGTGATTTGTATCGTAATATTATGGTTGTTGTCTAAATGCCAAGGAGCTGGGATTCCTCCAACCACTGAGAAGTAAACGCCCACCTCCACATCCCCCGATGCATATCCAACGCAGTCCCTCATAAAGGCGTTTCTGATACCTCTTGCCCCTGGTGTGAAGCAGAAAGGTAAGTTCACAGTCTGATTGCTATCTAAGCAACTCTGCATTTCACTAACCTGCTCAGAAGAATATTTGGTGTTGTCATCTTTCCGGGATTCGCTGACGATGCTGGCGAATTCACCTCCATGAAAATACTCCGTGATTTTGTCGAGCACATCCTCGTGTAATTTGCCACAGTGAATCTTCCTACCCCATACATCTGCAAGAAACACCTTTGTACTCAGGGGATGGACAAGCTGCGAGAATTCAATCTCCATGTCTTCTGCAGGGCCACCATCTTCACCTGTGTGAGACATCGTTAGAAATCGCAGCGAATGCTGATCCTATCAACCTAATGCAAAATATGAAATGGATCATCTCAAGCAGGCTGCCAGTATATGTGTGGCATAGTCTCCTATGGGTTGAATAGATTGAACAGTGTGAACCGTGAACGTGATGCTATCCAAATGCATATTTGGTTGCCGCCAAAAAAATTGTATATTACTCCACGGTTTTCGACTATTATTTTCAGTTTTTCACGACCCTCTAGATTTGGGTCGCTGCTAAATTTTCGATTTCCAGTCGCTACGAAAGAAACCTTGATTTCTGCACGAGACCCTATCCAGAGGGTCATGTTATTTTTTGTGGTTTTCAACATACCTTTTATAAAAATGCTAACGCGACAATTTTCGTTTTGAGTTTTGTCTTACGGACGTTAGTCCGTTCAGCCATATTTTCTTTTCTCTCTCTACTAGAGAGGGTCATTGAGTTTTGGGGTTGGGTCACTCGGGTGTCCCAGCGGGACAGTGTCCCAGCAGGACAGGGGGTGTACAAACTCCAAACTACTATTTGCATATTTACATATAGGTACCGGAATTCCTCTATTTATATATAAAAATCAGTTCTAATCCTATGATTATGTGTGTGAATGTCTATTTGTCAGTTTACCCATATTTGGGGGGAGGGGGCGTTTTTAAAACAAAAAAATAACAAAAGACAAAATATGTACTGACGTAAGAGACATGCCGCTTGCGCCTTGCCCCAGTTAGATACTGGTGTCATTGTTTGATTTTTATTGAAGGAGGCGCTATTTTAAATTATATAAAAATAAAGGTTTTTTCGGAGTTTAGGGCGGCCCGTGGGCCGCCGCACTTTCATAAATATTTAAATAGCCATACTCCAAGAACTTCGTTATATATTTACATAGCCTTCTAAATTTTTAAAAAACAAGAAAAGGCTATGACATTTAATTTGTTTTTCAAAAGGATAAATAAATAAAATTGTTTTTTAAAAAACATTTAGTTTGTTTTTCTGTTTCATTTATTTTAGAAGGCTATGGTTTTTGGAGTCATTTTGGAGTATTTATGGACGCCACAATCGCCCGAAATGAACAAAGAATTGAGGACAAATGTGCGTATGGTTCTTGACATTGGGTCCTAGGCAGTTCAAATCCGATGAGTTTGAACTCTCAGAGTACAGTACATAACACCATTATATGGGTCAAAAGGATCCATTTTGGGCATATTGCAAAATTCGTCCGAAATCTGCCAGGTCAACTTTCGAAATAATGGTGCTACTAAATAATTGACCAGCTCCCCTCTTCCAGGACGACGCGGCAAGCTCAAAACCGTCTACAAATTCCGATTTGACCCATATCATGATGAAGAAGATCTCCTCAGGTTCTTTGAAAGTGTGTGCACCATAGTATTTACATATGCTATGCCAGAAAGGTCTGTTTAAAAGTATGGATGGACTCTCTCTCTTGTATAACGCATACGTGTGGGATTTTACTATGGCGGTTGACCCAGAGGTACCTTAAAACATAAATCACATTGGCACTTAGATATGTAGCACAAATTCTTCATTTTGACGAATAATAAACGTATGCTTAATCTCATCCCGATCCGACCATTGGTTCAAAAACTATGACGGACATCAGTTTGTACCAGAACTGGCTCAAACTAGCCCCGCTTAATATTTTATGTTGTCCGGGACTCCGGGCCTATTGAGTGTCTCGACTCTCGAATATCTACTCTCGAAGTCTCGAGTCTCGAGTTCTCGACTGTCAGTCTGTCGTACATGCACTGATTTGTCTTTTTTTTAACATTTTCTAAAAATGTTAAACACATATGTGATTTCGATGCAATAGCGTTCAATTATAAACATTTTCGTTCGTTGGTATTGTAGCCTCTACTCTAAATACTCTCTAGAGTACATAGGCCCCTGGGCCTGAGAGCCGGAGGTTCTGACTTCTGTCCCAATAAAAAGCCAGGAGGTATTGTTTTTTTTTTAAACGTTTGTACTGTACATGCATACAGTACTGTTTTTATTTATTTATTTATTCTTTCAAACACCAGTGTAGAAAAGATTACATTTATATGTAGCACTTATCTGTTATTTTTTAAAAATGTTTATACCATACAGCAATTCCTGATATGATCTGAATAAATATTTTTATTTATTTGTTTTTCAAAAATACGTACCATTGTTTTAAAGAAAATGTATATCGAAAAAACGTAACCAATGGAAACGTATGAATGTTAAAGACTATGATTGAGCATTTCCTTCAAAAATGGCAAACCAGAACAAAATTAGTAGTTATTGGCTATTAGTTAAAAGCGTCGGCCGTTTTTTTGTGCTACACTGTGACTGCTACTGTGATATTTACATATTTTTAAAAAATAAGACAAAACTTGTGAGACTGTGAAAACACTGTTGTGACTTTGAGTTGTGAGTGCATACCGCCAGGCGCCAGCCTCCAGGCGCCAGCTCTAATAAATAGATCCAAGAATCCCAATTCTCAAGAGATAAATTTATTCAATTCAACCATACATCGTGACCGTGCTGTTTCATACGTATGTACAAATATTAGTCTTACATATATATATATATATATATATATATATTCATATATATGCATCACTAATACTTTCTAATAGTAGGAATTCTTGGAACATCCATGTACACACTTAGTCGACTCCTTTTATGCTAAATCAATACCTTCATTGTAAAGATACGTTCGGTATGAATACATTCTACTTAGATCGGTTCACCCATGCTATGAGATTTATTTGTTGCATGTATTCGAGAACTATACTATTTAGGCGTACTTAAATTAAGCGCTGAAAGTGTAAAAATCACGTTTCACTAATCGAGCGAATATACCAGTACAGAACCATATACATAGTCCCAACAACATGCGGGAGGAAAAGGATGACACGCGATCAAAAATTTACTCACAGGCCCGGTCTGGTTTTGTATCCAATACCAGTATGATTGACAGTGTCAGTACAGCTATATCTGTGACTGACGTGAAACAATCGACAGGTTTAATTCCTATCGAAGATGATACTTCGAATAAGGGTTGGAAACGAAGATCTATAGTGCTGACAGTGATCGATATTATTTGCGTCATCGTTCCTGTCGGTCTTGCATTGTATCTAAGCACTCTTTTGCGTGAGTCGCCGATTCAGGGTGCGGACGATGCTGAATGGTATTTAATGGAATATGGATATGGTTTTTACATGGAGAATCTCGACACTCTACGAATCATATATGGGGCATGTTTTGGTTGGAATGCAGTGGTTTTGTTGGCTATAAGCCTTCTATCTGCTCGGGAATACCGTTTGCGAGGAACACCCCCGTACCGAAAGGCTTTCCTTGTGGGGTACACATGTACGGCTTTCTTATCTTGTGGATTCTGGACCGCCAATCTGTGCTTGTACTTATTTCCCCTCAATCCACCAGCGGGCAATTTGGTGCTGTTCCTGGTTGAGTTGTTCTTATTTATTTCCGTGGCGGTATTCGCTAGTGTGGTACTTATCAGGCTTCGAGCGTTGTACAGGATTTATAGGCGGTGTGACTACAATCCCCGGTACAGAACTTTCATGCTTGTAATTTTTATTTTCATGCTCCTGGTGAATATTCCAGAGATTACCGCCTTCGCCCTGTGCGCGCATAATTTCACCGTGGATACGCCGAACCCCATCTGTCCAGAATGGCTGGCTCATGTACCCCTTTCATACCTTTACTACATCGTGTACACGAGTTTTTTTGCGTACTACACATACCATATCCGGACATATCCGGATCGCAATGTGTACCTCTCGAATTTGCGATTGGCGATCATCTCAACTCTGTGGTCGGTAGGAACGGTGGCTACATTCTATGGTGCTAATAGTGCGCAGATGGACGCTAGAGCCTTTTGCGGGTACACCTCTCTCTTGTCAATATACACCATCGAGATGTACGGGAACACGTTGTACGATGAATATGAGTGTGAATATAGAGGCGCAAAGCCCTTATCTGTTGAGGATGAGAAGGATCTCATAGCGCAAAGAAACAAGACACTGGCTGGTGTGGGGTATTATATGAACAACAAGGAGTTATACGATATTCTGCTGGAGATATCTAAGGCCCGTTATTGTGATGAAACCGTAATGTTTCTGGGTGGGTTGTGCGCTGCTCGTCGTATGACTCAAGCCGCTTTAGACCCGCGGAGGTCGAGGAATAATAGTTCAACTATGAAAAAGGCCAGGAGAAGTCAGGATAGTCTTGCAGTGAGCACTGGTCAAATAGAGGAGGAAGACGCGGTGGAAACATGCGCGAAGAAGTACTATCTGAATGACCTGGTAGCCCTGTACGAGCAGTTTATTAGTACAGATGGGTCGCATTGCGTGAATGTGACCCATGTATTAAGAGTTAATGTAGAATCTGCACTGAACGATTGTAAGAGGGCGGCACATATCTCTGATATTGCCGATGCGAAGCGAGCTTATGCATCTAAAGAGTTGGCTGCCAATATGGATACTTTAGCTGTGAACACTATCCGGCTTTTATCTCATACTGGTGTTTGGGAGCAATTTAAAAATGACGAGAGGGTGCTGGCTATGGAATCAAGAAAGGAAGCAATGCAAAAGTATGGACTTAGCGCAGCAAATACTAGTGCACCATTGAGCCCTTCCCGTCGCCAATCGGCAGTTGTATAGGTCACGTGTGTCGAACCAGACATTTTCGAGAAATTCAGTCGCTCAAATAGACAAGCAGACTAAATTTGCGCCTGTTCGATGAGCCAGCTGCTTTTGCACTTCGTTGATTTATTGAATCTGGAGCTGGAATTGGTCTGAATGTATGAAACACAAAATGTGTTTGTGTATGCATGATACACATGAAATGAAGTCAAACTCTAGCTGAGCATGCGTGAATCAACAAGTATAAACAACATTGGCTCTGACTCAATATATCAGGCCTACCTATAGAACTCTATATCCATTGCGACAACCGAATGCTGTTAATCCTGTTACATGTATGTATGTATGTATGTATGTATTATGTATGTTATAATACATGTACATATATATATATTTATATATGTATATATATATATATGTTTGTGTGTGTATATGTATGTATGTATGTATGTATATTTATATATAGATATGTATATATAGATATTTTTATATATAGATATATATATATGTATGTATATGTATAAAGATATATATACCTATAGCTATACATATATGTATATATGTGTGTGTGTATCTATATATATATATATATATATATAAATGTATATATATCGAGAAAGCTTTCACACTCAAGTATCAAGTGTCGCTATAGTTTGCATTCCAACTCTTACAGGCAGCATGTTTCACACAACAATTATTCTCTTGTGGGTTGTCCGCAACCGGAGATAAATATTCATACATTGCTGTTAAATAAAAGTCCTTGAAATAGTTTAAAATACTGCATGTGGCAAAATTACAATCTTGTATTCCGAGACTGCTACGCCAACTATACACCTGAGCGCCCTGGGCAGTGATAGCTTTTGAAGTATAGAAGACTGCGCGGTGTAAATCCTTTATACCCACACTCAACGTACCCGATGAACCTTGAAGCGGACTAGTTTTGTCCTTCCAAGTGAGGTCATGAATAGAAGAAAGAAGAATCGCGATGACTATTTCATGTGATACAATTTCGTGCAATTGATGAAGCTGATGCTTCCCAAGTCCAGCCTTGATAATGCCGAATAATTTATTTCCTCCAGGGATGCGTTGGTTTAATAACTCAGATTGGGTAATAGTGGTGATCGATCGTCTGCTGCCATTCCCTCGTGGGTTGTTCTATGATCGGGATCAGAAGTATTCTCTCCGGGCCCCAACAGGCTATCTGGCTCAGTTCCTCCCTACGCAAACGAATCCGAATTCAGAAATAGAGTGTGTGACATTGCGCATCGATCTATTTGCAGATTTCTAAAAGTCTCTAGTAGAAACCTATCAATAATCTTTCTAAACATCATTCATTACGTCACAACCAATGTTTTCGCCTCAAGGCATCGTCTCTATACCACTCTGGATTCAAGACAAGCGCACATGTGATTAAAATATAAGGATCCACACTTACCTCGATCACTTCGGATTGGCGTAAAATACCATCGTTTCCGTACGCACTAATATAGAAGCTAGGCGTGGCCCCGTGTCTGCTGCAAAATGCTACTGAATACGATGGGTCGTTGCTTGGCACTCGGTACGGTAGAACACGTGCGAAGGCGTGTGCAAACGCCGTGCTAATTTAAAAAAAGAGAAGAAAAATATTCGACATTTTAAGTAGCTTATGATTTGCCACGACGAGATGAATAGGCAAAGGGAGCATTACCAAGCAGATGGCATGGCCGACAGAAAATGTATCTCCGATAATGGTATCAAAGCGAGAGTGGGTGTAACTGAAATTTCTCGCCAACCGTAGATGACACTACTAGTGACGTTCGCACTGTACGATCAGATGCAGCGACGACTTACCACAGAAGGCCCACGACGATGCCGACGATGGAATCAATACCATAGTGGAAGCCACACCACATGGTAGCAAACCACAATCCTGGACATACTAGCACATACGCTAGTCCCACTCGAGGAAGGTAAATGCACATGGACAGCCAGGCTACATGGGTGAGAGAGAGGAGGGAAGGGTTCAAGTTAGCTTCCAGATATGATATTCCTGTCACGCTTACGAGTTCAACGAGATGCAATCGCTGATGACAAATAGTCACCAACACCAGCCAGGTCCTGCGAAACGCCTCGACATTGGGAGGGCAATTTTCAATTGCAGTCCATCGGGTCGTTCGCTCATTCATTACACGTACTTGCACACTGCATAGAAAGAGATGAGTGATAACAGATATAGCCAATCACCCTACCGGCCGTAGTGATGCCACAGTGAGACGACGGGAACGCTGTGCCTGAACTACTCCCTCCTTCTACAGCTTTATGCGTTAAGTAAGAAAAAAACCAGCCCACCTCTCCTGCCTGGTTGTGTAACAATTAACGTGTGTGAGTATAGTAACGCTTAGTAGAACACCTCAATCAAAGACGACAATATCCGCAGCTGTATAATCCCATGTGAGGAATACCAAATCTATACGCAAGGATCTGACATCATGTGTACTATCATACCAATCAGGTTTGTGGATGCATGATCAGCCAACGGCGGTTTAATTATCATATCAGCTCTTCAGTACAAAGTAGGGGCACGATTGCAGGACTGCTACTATGACCGACACAACACAACACTGAGTGTATGGTATTCATTATGACCTGACAGCTCAGTAGCTGCAAGAACGCTGCTGTTTAAATTTTGCCTTATATACACTACAGATGTGTATACTCTACAAACATCAGACACAGTCCCAACTGCAGATATAAAATCGATGGCACAAATATATATGCGGACATGAAGATGTGTGAAAGCGAAAGCATACTCATGGGACCGACCTTTATGCATCTACAAATCGCGATATCTGAGTGCACTAAGTATCCCAAACCATTTGACAATGGCATCACTATACCTCGGGATGCGGATATTTCCAGTACGGCCCAGCAGCGGGCATAAATAGAAAGCACACTTCGCATACGAGGTAAGTCATGGCCATCGCGGCCGCCACTCTATCAAAGTACTCTCTGTGTGCGGTGAAGTTCCAGGCCAACAACCAACTCCCCACGAGTATGAAGTAGAAGAAGAAATACGTGAAGGACAGATACTCCCCTAAGACCTGGGGATGATGCATGTATTCGATAATCAGTGTACATTAATTAGGCGATATGGAGTGTTCATTGCCTGAGACCCAAGGAAAACTGAATCCGAGAGTAGATAAAGTTGACTAGAGGTACTCGAACAAAATTGAAAATAGTTGCAAAGACTCAGCCCAGGATATGAGCATGGAGTCATGTGTTCAGAATTAAATGTGGTATAGAGCATTGCATGGCACAACAGGCTATTAAACTAACCTACGGTATAGATCTAAAGATAAATTGTGTAATACACAAATATTTTCAATGATGTGGGATGGTTGTACGTAATCAAAGTATAAAATTTCATGTAAGCCGGCATCACCATTATCAAGCATATGATCTACTTAGGTTGCGCCTCGCAGAACTCTCACTGACACAGAAACAACGCCCAGCAATACGAAACACTGTCGAGACTATTGACCGAATAGAATGCTAGGATGACTTGCACTCACACTCCAGAATACGTTGCTTTACTCCTATACCAAGGCGATATCAAGCAGAAGGTAAAATACATAGACATACCTTATTAAATGTCGGAGAGGCTAAACTTCGCATGTAGGCGCCCAGTCCGATACCTATCGGCGTGTTAAAGATATTAGCATCCACTTGTTTCAAATAGAGATCCCAGAAGTCTTCCGTATTCCGGATATTCGCAATTAATTTGCCGTCTTCGGCGTAGATGTAGATACAGGTTAGTATCCCGTACAGGTCTAAGAGGGCCGCTATCACTCGGTAGTACAATCGGTTGCTAACCTGAAAGCGATCATGGTGTGAAGTCCTGATGAGTCACAACGACAGAGACGCATTGCGATGATGCCCGCTGATATCAAGGTAATGATTTAATAATATATTTAAGTTGGAATTGAAGACGCAACGCTTGCTTCGTCCCTAAGAGCATCACAGACGCACATTGTGAGTGAACTTGGACAAAGCCCTGGCCTATCCACTTGCTTGTGGAGAATTCAAGCAACCTTTGTCGCTACACGAACACTCGAGTACGAGTGCAATCAGACCATCTGAAATTGTAGACGTGATAAAGACACCTTCGCCGTGAAGAATACTCGAAACTACAACAAACAAACTACAGGGCAAGAATCATTGGATGGCCACAAAACAAAGTACAACAATGCGCACGCATCCACACCTCCTTGTTGATGTACGGTATCTCGAAGGTGTGTTCTAGCTCATCGGTAATTAGCAATCCTAACTTTCGGCGCCAGAAGATAACGGTCGGAATTAATACACACCGGAATAGTACACCAGTCCAGATGACTTTAGAAAAGCTGCGGTTTTTTATGAATAAAAGGAACAGGGATGCCACAAGCATATGCGCAATGGGAGAAGGACCGGTGGTTTAATAGACCAGATGTTGTGTATATGCTCACGCACGTGTTAAAAACACTTCCTGCTACCTCTGCCTTACGCGCCCGCCGTTAGTACATATAGATCATACTCGCACATTGTGCACACATGTGTTCTATTTTCTATGTGTTCATATTTGTAGGTTTGTATATATATTTATATATAAATATACATATATATATATATATATATATATATATATATATATATATATATATATATATATATATATATATATATATATATATATATATATATATATATATATATATATATATATATATATATGATGATATGATGATATTGATGATGTGTGTGTGCGTGATGTGTGTGTGTGTGTGTGTGTGATGTGCGTGTGTGATGCGCATGTGTATTGCATATATATATATATATATATATATATATATAATATTGATGATGATGATGTGTGCATTGCGTATTGTGTGTGCGCGTGTGTATTGTATTATATGTATATATATTATGTATTATCCCATATATTATATGTAGATATTCACATATACATATTCATATATATATATACATATATATATATACATATATATATATACATATATATATATATATATATATATATTTCATATACATATTCATATATATATATATATATATATATATATATATATATATCCGCGTCTATGTGTGTGTATGTGTACGTTTTTTTTTGTGTGTGTCTATGTGAGGAAGACTTGATATCAATTTCTTCATGAGAAGACGCGAAATATATATTCCTTTGTGTGTTCAAAATGCTGCTTTATAGATTATATGTATATGTGCTTATAAAAAAAGGTAATTGTAGAAATAGGAGGACCCAAACATGTCTACCACGAACTTAATATATGATATATATATATATATATATATACCGCGTCTATGTGTGTGTATGTGTACGTTTTTGTGTGTGTCTATATGAGGAAGACTTGATATCAATTTCTTCATGAGAAGACGCGAAATATATATTCCTTTGTGTGTTCAAAATGCTGCTTTATAGATTATATGTATATGTGCTTATAAAAAGGTAATTGTAGAAATAGGAGGACTCTAAACATGTCTACCACGAACTTAATATATGATAGAATATTCTTTTGTGCAACTGTGATACGGTATATTGTCATATGTATCATCGCACGGCTTATCACATAATCGTTCAGTCGCAATCATGGTTACTTCACGCCGTTCAATGATAAATAAAGATCTTGTTGATTTTGAGGTGCATAAATATAAATGTAATCATAGATAGAAGTATCTTCAATGTATGCGATGTTAAGACACATATGTCAGAGTAAGAAAATAGGTATAGTGTGCGGAACAGAAACTTCAGAAATCAAATACTCAAGAACCGTGTATATTGTCACTCCCAAAGTATTTTTTATGAAGCACCTATCACATATATTCAAGACCAAACTTTATTCTCACGGCAACGACAGATTAATTGACCAGTGTGGGATCGAAATCAGCAATGAATGGCACCCTATGGCCATATTCAAATTTGCATCAAGCGTTTTTGTAGCTTGTGCTGTCCTCCAAAAATAATTTACAAACATGAACCCCCGAAGAAAATTCCCACTCCTGTAGAAATCCCTTCACTTCTGCGTCGGAAATGATACTGGCCATGCTTACCTCGTTGCAATAAATTGGAGAGGAAACGTGGCCAACAGATAGGTGAGGCACATCCAATCTACGGGTTTGAGATACAGGACCGCATCGCGTGCATTCACCGGCGATAACCCCATTTTAAACTAAGTTACTAAATAATTTACTAATAATATATCGCATTAAAAACTAAAATGTACATCGATATTAGTGGCACAGACTCATTTGAAGTGTATATATATATCTGCATATAAATATTCCCACAACACAGATGTTATGGTATTGGAGGTCCTCATTGAGAGTTCTAAGCCTGAGGTGCGTGCTTTTTCTGTATACTGTTTAGCGACGCACACTAATGGAATAAAAGCAAATGAATGCTTTATCTGCTCACAATAATCGGTTGGAGACGGGGGACTGGATGAGAGTTGTGTAGTAACAAATGCCGAAAAAATCGCTCACCGTGAACACCAATGAAATACATTCTCACCCATGACCTGATATGACCGGCAAGAATGTTCGGTACTTACCTTCTCTAAACCGCCAAAGTACAAGTGAGGGGAAGAAAATGAAATAGCAGCAGAAGTCTTTATTTATATTTCGAGTTGTGAAGTATTGCGAACTTATTCCCTCCGGCAAATGAAACCATTTTAATCCGGACATGGCAGGCGGCGGGCTAATGTACATACATACCAAGAGAGACCTATTACACATATCCGTATTCTATAGATAACGGCCGGGGATTCGCTGTGTTAAAGTGATGGAGAATGTCGGAAAGTAACTTAGATTCGGAGCAAAAAGTTGTTGACAGAATTTCAGATAGCAATAAGGATACAGAGATGACGGATGCCGAAGAGGCTGTGGAAAGTACCAGTAAGGACACGAACAAAGTCGATGCTAGGGAGGTGTCGCAACCCGAGCAAACAGAAAGTAATGCGGAGGTGACAGATACTGAAAAAAGTGTGAAGAATAACTCAGATGTATTGAGCAATAAAGACAAGGCGGAGAGTAATGAGATGTCAAGCAACCAAGAGAACGGGGAGAGCACTCGGGATGTGGAGGCTACAACAAATAGCGTTGTGTCTGCTGAGGAAGTCTTAGAAGGAAAATCCGATGATTCGGTTGATGCTACCACGGAGAAGATAGGCGAAGGAGTGGATGAGGTAGAAAATGAGGCAGGAAAGCCCAAAAGTACGAATGAAGATGGTACTGCTAATGATACTAAAAGTGAATGTGAGTTGAATATGGACAGTACCGATGTGGGTAGTTTGGTAGCAAAGAAAACTGACGAAAGTGGTCAAGCGGACTCGACGACGGATAAGAACTCCTCGGATGAACCAGAAAGTGCTCAGCACGATGAAACGGATACAAAAGGCGTCGATGATAGTATAGGTATGTCAAGCGTAGCCGAGAATGGGAACGCAGATGTAGGTGTCAGTGACGAAAAAACGGAAGACCAGCCTGCGGAGAAAGGTCACACCGACGATCACACTGGAGAGATAGTAGCCGAGACCGACACGGTGCAACCTGATAAGGATGAAGGTGACAGTGAAATGGTACTAGACGACACAGAGAAAGGGGAGGGGCCAGACGACGCACGTGACATGCCAACTGCCGATGCAGTCAACCAGGGCGACGAGATGGAGGCCACAGAGTACAACGAACCGGAAGAAGTGTACCTGGAAGAAGGTGAAGGGGAGGGGGCTGAGCTAGATCTGATGGAGATAGAAGAACAAGAGGCACCAGAGGAGTTTGCAGAAACGGAGGAAGCGCACGATGATGTAGGTTTATGTGTGTTGCGCTTGATCACAGTTTTGCCGGTGTTCAATTTTACATGTATTGTCCCTCTTAGTGGTTTGTTAGGAGATTGTTTTATGCGGGCACTTGGATTTGGGTGCGTTTCACCATTCCAAGTAAATTGGTAAATTTGTATGAGTGAATGCTCTACCTGTAAATCTCTTACTGATTAATACCTGAACATGAAAGTATTGATCTGCAATCATGTTGAAACTACAGGTACACTTATACATATTGAAGTATATACGTGTGTGTATATACATGTATGTAAATATTCGAATACATATATATAGTATATATATATATGTGTGTGTGTGTGCGTGTGTTTGTGTGTATGTGTGTATGTGTATGTGTATGTGAGCATATGACTATACATATACCTAAATCTATATAAATTTATTGATGTATTTATGTTATTCTATACATATTTATATGTGTGTGTGTGTGTGTGTGTGTGTGTATGTATGTAGGTATGTATGTATGTATGTATGTATGTATGTGCATGTATATATAGTATATAGCAATTAGCTGGATAGTACTGTAGATATATTATTAATCGTTAATTGCTATTCGTGATACACAATGTAGTGGTACGGTAAAGATTAGTATGTTGGTTCTGCCGAACCATTTAAAAGCTACATTTCCTCATGCGATCCCACATGCAGCACTGGTACTGCACTACTAAAAATTCTATGCGTGAGATGCTATCTCTGCGATTCTTCTTTGGATTATGTCGCTTGAATCAATTGACGGTCGCATGGCGTTTGCTCGCCCCTTCTATTCTGTCACGCACGTGGGTCACATATACCCTATCTTTTCAAACCGTTGTGGGTTCCCTCTCTCTTGCTGTGCTATGACAGGGGTTTGTGCTTCTGGGCAGTGCGTGTACGAATTACATTGAACACAACCTTGCTGCCGGAGATCCCATTGACTTCATCGGCCAGTTCCAAGCCGACAGCGGGCTAAAGATTGACCACCGATCTCTGGTGAGTTACGGTCAACACATGTATATATGTTGCTGTTGTGCACTATCCTTGCTTTCTCTGTATTGTATCTGTATCGTATACTTTAGATCGGTTGGTTTGCGTAGTTTCGTAGAATTTACTTCGGTAGCCAGTGATTAGCGTGCATGTCGGTACAAAAGCAGGTGCAGCCGAACCCCCGTTACGTTCATGTCTTCGTACCATGGCCACTGTGATGACTGTCACAGACATCTGGGTTCAAGCACGGAGTCTATATCCCACGAGCAGTCTACACTAGCAGACCTCTACAGTTAACAACATAACAACAACCGCCACGCGTTAACTCCCGTTATAAAGTCCTGTCTCACTATTGCACTCCATGTGCAACCATTCACGACGCCCGTGCTTGATTGCGAAAAGAAAATGCTGACGTTATATCGATATCAAAACAAACCCTGGCGCCCGTTCCTTTGAAGAAATATGTTACACTGCAGTGAACGTTGTTGCACACCTCGCAGAGCCCCAGCAAGCCACCACCACAGTGCTCACACTTGTGGCCTAGTCCGTTGCCATCTCGCCTGACCGTGTAGGGCCTATCACCTATGCAACAAGTAGTAGAATCCTTCATACCAGATACACCTCATACTATCCTGCAGCGCGCGCATGCGAATGGCTAGCTGTACTACATTTACTATTTGCAGATTAAACGCTCTCATAAAACGTGTACAGGCTTCTGTTCTTTCTTCTGCACCCTCAATCCGTTTATTTATATCCGTTTGCTCATCTCTATGCGCACGTCATGACTGCGTCCGTATCCAATCACAGGCGGCGCTTCCCTTCTTAGACGTATTCGGTGTGCCCCGATCGAGTCTTCACAAGAGCTTCTTAGAATCGATGCGAGAAAAGTTGAGTGAGAGAATCAAGAAACTGGCATCCTCCGATATAGACACGTATGTATTTGGCACACGTCCTGCAGGCGTTGCGATATACATCGCACACCCAATAAAACTATCCCACTACACTCATATGTGCATTGCCAATCAAATTGTCGTCGGTGGCATGTCAGCATGCAACTCACTCCTCAGGTTTGAATGCAGTACACGCACCTGTTAGCGATGCGCTTGAATGCAGTACACGCACGTGTTAGCGATGCGTTTGAATGCAGTACACGCACGTGTTGGCGATGCGTTTGAATGCAGTACACGCGCGTGTTGGCGATTCGTTTGAATGCGGTACACGCACGTGTTGGCTATGCGTTTGAATGCGGTACACGCATGTGGTGGCGATACGTTTGAATGCAGTACACGCACGTGTTAGCGATGCGTTTGAATGCAGTACACGCACGTGTTAGCGATACCTTGTTTTTGTGTGCATTCATCAAGTTGTTAACAATTCAAAGTACATCAGCGTACGAATACGAGAAGAAATCCGCCGCATGTTTACTGCAGCACCCAAATACCCTAACAACCGTATATTCATCCGATGCGTGTTGCTTAATAAGGATTGCTCATGCGCTAAGCCCCTATTTCTCTCATCACTCACGCATTCGTGTTGACTGCGCGATGGATTGGTCAGCCTGAACACTCTGTTGGAGAAGAGCTTCATCTACTTCACGCATCCCGAGCTGCAAGACATCCCCATCAATATCATGAAGCGACTGCCGGTCATCCCCGAGTCCATTCTGCACCACATAAGTATCAGTGACGAGATATACGAGGTGTGCGTGTGGCGATTGTGTGTGTGCATGCATCTAGGTGCTTTTTGTGTGATGTGTATGTAGTTCAGTATGCGGCCTATCTGGGCGCTTAACAGTTTCTTATATCATTTCAGATTTTCTTTGTCGCAAATGTACCCGCCTGTGCCTTACAGGATCTATTATAATACACATGTATCGTGTCTCTAGTTCACTTGGCGTGACACAAGTTGCATTGGCCCGTTCCATATGTCCCGCCCATCTGCATCGGTTGCGTACTTACCGTATTCCGATAGGGTTCATCACAAATTTTTCATACGTGGTCAACAGAATTCATCACAGCGACATTCGCATGCTTCACGTATGCCTAATCAGAGATGCACCTCAATACACCGCATCGCTTTCGTAGGCCTCTCCTTACAATGAATGTATTCTCATGTCACTTCATAGCCACTATGTGTCGATTGTCAGTATTCCTGAAGTGTATATCCTCACTCATATACTCACTCGCTTTATATATTGTCAGTGTTACTAAAATTCATATCCTCGCTCGCTCCGCTCCACTCTATACAGGCGTGTCCAATGGATGTCAAGAGGAAAGTCTGGCTCCACGCCAACAACGCTGAAGGGCAAGCGGTAAGGGGAATAACATTTACTATACATACACTCGGGATATCGGGACCATGTGCTGCTATTGCCTGCCATCGATGTTGCACACTCACAAGTGTATGCTGTATCACGTTTGTGAAAACATGTAGATAGATGGATGGATAGATAGATATATATGTATATATATATATGTGTGTGTGTGTACATGTGTATATATATATATTATAATTGAACTATATGTGCTTGTTTGTATAATTGTCATGTTCGCTAGTTTGCAGCAGCCTCGCGTGCATATCTGCTTCCTTTATTGTGGAAGTGCTGAATTGGTACTGAAACCGATTACAATGTGAAATGTTGACCACCGCACGTTATGCCATGGCATGATGAATACTGTAGCGTTAGCACTTGATGATTTGCGTGTGTTACTAGCGAGCGCTGCTTTAAGCGAATTTTGGTCGTAGAGTGTTGTGTGAACGGCCAGAGCAACGAACAACAAGGTAAAGACCTTCCGCGGGGTATTCAGTGATGTACCTGATAGTGAGAGCATCTGATATAATACAGATGGCAGCCGCTTCCGGACACTCGTCCGCCTCAGCCTTCGGGTGTATGGGATATGCGAGTGACCTTGTGAGATGCATCTTATCTATCAGCTGCTGTTAGTATTGCGTTGGCGCTGCTCTGTGGTGATCTATGTGGGATTGTTATTACTTTCTTGGGGGGTGGTACGCATGAATGTTGTTGTATGGTGCATGCGCTGCTGTGTAGCTGTTCTGATTCGAATGTTCTCAGCTGGTTTGCGGTGTGTTGTTGTCTATTGCTTTACCTAGCATCAGTAGCACAAGTCTAAGCCTATCTTGAATTTCTTTCTGTCTATTCTTGCCCCGTTCAGAGATTCCGTAAGATCGTGTATGCCACAATCACCAACTTCATGGACGACGAGACGATTCTGCGCGCACAGAATGATTTCACGGACCTCAACCCCATCCCACCTAAACGACGGAGGTGTGTTGCTCAGTTAACAGTTCACTAGTGCTGCGTCCACTCAGCGCATATGTCCTATAAGGCGCACTTATTATGTAGTGATGTCAGCTGGATGCTTAGCCAAAGCGAGAACACCCTAGTGTACCCTTATACTCTGACCCTTCGTCTGCAGGCAACACGCCGCCGTCAAGAATCTGGTCGACATCATTGGCAAGTCATCCGAGGTCTACCACATGGTGCTGAAGCTGTTTGAAACACTCTTCAAGAACACCCAGAACCGACTGTACTGTACTCTTCGCTCAGAACTGCTCATGGCCTTTCACGATGCCGATGTGGCGGAGGTATGTTCAGTCCAGTCCCCCAGGGCGTTGCCATTGCGGTGGTACCATTGGCTGGTGATGGGTGCTTCACGTTTGAGGCGCTTGGGTTCAAGTACTTAACCGTACATCGTATCCCGCTATATAAAGGCTTTCATGTGACCACAGGTGTTCATCGTGGTGCGCGTGCAGCTCAGGACTGCACCGACCCCACTCAGCGGCTGATGTGGCTGAGGTGGGTCCGGCAGTTGTGTTCGATTGGATTGGTTGTTTGTGGCGTTCGTTCGTGCGTAGTAGGATACTGTCCGGTGATGAAGTGCTCTGGGACGTCCAGACAATCTGAGTGATCCATATATCTGGTGCGCATGTGTATGTGTACTGGAAAGTGGGCCTTGTGAAGTGCTGTTTAGATGTATTTGCTGCTTAATTACCCGTTCAGCACTTACGTCACACAAACCATTCATCCGCAAATGTGGGCGTTATATTTGTACACACGTCCATACCGCCCGCATTTCCAATCGTGCATACTTCCCTCGTCGCCTCTCGCGTGTACTGATGTTGTTATCCCATCTCTGCCTATCTCATCTTCGGTGTGCAATGCACAGATCTGCGATGAAGACCGTTGCCACAAACTGTTGTGGTGTCTGGACGCGTGCAAGAACGACCGGGTCATTGACGAGGGCCGCATCAAGGACATGCAGTCCTTCTTCTCAAGCCATGTGGCCTCAAATGACCACATTATAAGGTATAGTCCTCAAATGACCACATTATAAGGTATAGTCTTCAAATGACCACACTATAAGGTATAGTCCTCAAATGACCAAATTATAAGGTATAGTCCTCATATGAACACATTATAAGGTATAGTCTTCAAATGACCACACTATAAGGTATAGTCCTCAAATGACCAAATTATAAGGTATAGTCCTCATATGAACACATCATAAGGTATATGGTTTAGGATTTTTTGTTTTTCGATTGGAGTGAGTTCGTATCAAAGTCCTGCCTGCTGCTCGTCGATTGCACGTAGCTAACGAATGGGCCTTGCCCTTCACACACCTTAACCAGTGACATCGCGATGATCATCATCGACCCCTTCACAATGAATACATTCCTGTGCAATGTCTTCAACTACCTGAGTGAGAAGGTCGATTTGGGAGCTGGGTCCAGGGGCGGCTTGCCAAATGTAAGTTGTGCTGAGAGATTCACTCCTTTGCAATTCGCTGTCAGGCGCTGAACGCGGAAAGAATCGATGACAGTCTGTACTGTACTCAACTGCAGGCCTGGTTTCAGTAGCTGTAGGTCTGGTTTAGTTAGGAAGTAAAGTATTCCATATTGTCTGTCAGTTTATTTCGCAACTTCTTAAGCCTATGGACTCAGCCACGTCGCTCCAGTGCACAAGCGTGATGCTTATTTCCGTTTGCTGACACAATCAGAACCGACCACTCCCACACAAACTGGCATACAGGAAGACGATCGCATTCGGTATATTTCCCAGTTGATCAGTTTGGGTGTCTCGGCGCATTCGTCCGTAGTCAACGAACACTACGGTAGGTCTTTGCAGTTGACGAGGGCAGTCCACTTGAGCACTTGAGTCTTGGTTGTATACTTCTATGCACCTTTGAAGGAGAGGCGGATTGTTTTGGTGGATAGTACGGTTGTGGCAGTGGAGTGTTGTGGGCTGGGTGTAGTTGTTCGGCCGTCGAATGACTTGGAGTGTCCTGTTCACAGTCGTGTAGGTGCTCGTGTGTATATTTCTATCAGTGGCATAGCTATTGTGGGTCGCAATGCTTTCTAGTATTGCTCGCACTTGACATCGAATGCTTCGGTACATCTGTATGCCAGGTGGTAAAATTGGTAAGTTTCGATACATCAATCATTAACTTGCTCCAAAGTGGATTAGTATCGTGATCTCGTAGCTGCACATAAAAAAGATAACCAAAACGCACAGCACAGTAGGGTTTGAAGTGAACAAGACATCCCTATATACTCGAATTCTGCAGATCACAGCCCAAAAAAGAAATACACGATGGACAGACCATTCGCAATCCTTCCTAAACATCACGTCCGCTTATAACCACTCAGGAACATGTATTCATGCAGCTCGTTGTATTTCCCATACAGAAATCCCAGAACCGGACGCATTCATGCTGAAGGAGTTTATGCCTGCGCTGGTGTGCCGTATGGTGAACGATGCCATTGCTGCGTGCGAACAACACGCCGGTCTACCCAAATCCAAGGTGAGTAAGCTCGCGGTCTCGTATAGCTAAACGATAGTTCGGTGAGTCATCCCGTATGCGTTAGCCATCCACCTGGAACTCCCGCACTGCTTTACACCCGCCCATTAAACCTGGTTTATCATGCGATACAATTTGCACCAGTTCGCTCCCGCACTGCTCTGCTCCCGCCCACTAAACCTGGTTTATCATGCGATACAATTTGCACCAGTTCGACCCCCCTGCACTGCCCGAGGTGCTAGAGAATGAGTGTGCGCAGAAGTTGTTAGGACTGTACGTGCTACGGTGTGTGGACAAGAATGATGTCGGGCGTATACGCGATCTGCTGCCGGCAGTAAAGATCCCAGGGCTACAGCCAGCTGTGTTTGTGTCGGTGGTGATTGCACTGCTCAATAAGGTACGCTGAAGCATCGATTGTTTGCATCGTTTGCATCACTATGTATGAGGTATATGTTTGTCCATATAGTATGAGGCTAGGATGAGCAAAGTATGTGTTTACCTTACTGACTCCAGGTGTACATGTTTGTGGTGTGTGTTTGGAATTGTAATGAGATCATGTGAGCCCTTATAAAGTTGGCATCAGGTGTATTGGGTATGAGTAACTAAGCTGACTTTTCAAAAATGAAAGTATTACACTATGTGAAGTTCAGGTGATGTGATTACCAAAATTGAAGAGAGAGAAAATACGAGATCTTGACCTGTCAAACTCAATATTAATATACATATATCTACGAATATACATGACTATACGCGTATACCTGTACCTACACATGCACATACTCACTCACTCACTCACTCACTCACTCATACGCATACATATACATATATATATATATATATATATATGCATATATATATATATATATATATATATATATATATATATATATATAGGATATTTCAATTTGGCCGTACACATATCTCATAACATTTATACTAGGCCATTCGTGTACACAATTCAATGCAAAGGCTCATGTCTACGCTCAGCACACCCAGCACACACTCTTACATGTATCGGCCGTACTGCCATCTGCCTCCCGACTACAAAGGTGGATATTGACACATCCAACGATGTGCGATTGCTTCTGCTGGAAGAGATGTTGATACCGAGCACGCAGGACTCAATCACCAACCACGTGGAGGTTATAGGCCTCATCGGACACGTGCTAGATAGCAACACCGGCGTAGGGGCTAATAAGGTCATCGAGCTGCTCCAGAGCACCATTGAACAGGGCTTGAAGGACGACGCCGGCGGCGACGATTCAGCGGTACGTCGATACTTGTGGAAGTACCTGCATGTGTCCACGCGTCGTGTGACGAGACTATTATATCTTCCTGCATCTGCTGATGTGTGTTTGGGTTGGTTGTAAGGCACCATAGTGCTTGTTGTGCTTGCTTTGCTTCACTGAGGCTTTATTATATCTTCCTGCATCTGCTGATGTGTGTTTGGGTTGGTGGAAAGGCAACATAATGCTTGTTGTGCTTGTCTTGCTTCACTGAGACTTTATTATATCTTCCTGCATCTGCTGATGTGTGTTTGGGTTGGTGGAAAGGCAACATAATGCTTGTTGTGCTTGTCTTGCTTCACTGAGACTTTATTATATCTTCCTGCATCTGCTGATGTAAGTTTGGATTGGTAGTAAGGCACCATAATGCTTGTTGTGCTTGTCCTGCTTCACTGAGGATTTATTATATCTTCCTGATCTGCTGATGTGTGTTTGGGTCTGCATGTGTCCATGCGTCGTGTGATGAGGCTTTATTATATCTTCCTGCATCTGCTGGTGTGTGTTTGGGTCTGCATGTGTCCATGCGTCGTGTGATGAGGCTTTATTATATCTTCCTGCATCTGCTGGTGTGTGTTTGGGTCTGTATGTGTCCATGCATCGTGTGATAAGGCTTTATTATACCTTTCTGCATCTGCTGATGTGTATTTGGGTCTGCATGTGTCCATGCGTCGTGTGATAGAGCTTTTTTATATCTTCCTGCATCTGCTGATGTGTGTTTGGGTTGGTGGTAAGGCACCATAGTGCTTGTTTTGCTTGTCCTGCTTCACTGCCGTATGCTTGTCGAGGGGTATACGATTAAATTCCTAGTGCGCTATAGCCCAGTCAGTTGCTATGTAAAAAAATATCAGTTTTCTCTATCGCTTGCATCAATCCATTGATCTGAGACGTCCTCGCACCCTTTGTGATTCACCTTACTATACATTACAGCGCCTGGTAAAAGAATATCAGAATCTGGTGCACAAACTATCCGCTTTAGAAGTGTCCACCTCACAGCTTGCCTTCGTCACCCAATACATCAAAAGTAAGTGACAGTATATATCGGTGTAAGTTGTGAATGTCTGACAAATTTGAGTATAAAATTTATGCAAAGTTGTATAGGTTGCTCGTTAACGACAGGTGACAAAACTGATGGGGTTATCAAGATATATCCGTACGTATCAGTACTATATGATGTGCAAGGGTGTGTGGATGTGATCCGCTCCCCATCCTTCAGGTTTATTAGTGTAAATCGACAAATTCTAACCAAAACGTACGAGATGGTCTGCACTTTTTGTGCCTCGTTAGATATGTGTAGGGTTTATAGGGTTGTGCTACATTAAGTGGGCAGAATATATGCTTGGTGTCTAGGCCTGTCTATTCACTCGCCGATAGGGTTCGTCGTATGGCTTTGGCGTGTGAGAGGTGTGCTCTATACCTATATTTGTCCCCGTAAATACAACGTATCTTCATGTTTATTGTATGTATCCGTGTACTGTACAACGATTTTATTTCAGAAAGTTTTGTATTCCCGCTGATGTCTTATCATCTTCCTTGCCTATCCGAGTGCAATTTGGATTTGAATCAATTCTATGCCGGGCGTACTACTTACACAATCAATTCACCTGTCTTATCCCTCTCCGCCTGTGTAGTGGTCGAAGAACTGGCCAGCAAGTCAGAGGACGAGAGTGATGAAGAAGGTATGCGCTGACGCAGTTATTTCTTCACATGCCTGCACGTGTATTGCACTGTAACCTCACTGTAACCTGTATTCTACTCTCTAAGCTTGGTCTTAACCCATGGCACGGCTGGGACTACAGGTGTAGTTTACAGCAAAACCTGATTGAACACTGATTTGCAAAAGAAACTAGCTGATTATCTACAATGTCTTCCCTTTTATTCCAATCAACCGCTGAAGACGAAGAGGAGGAGGAGCTGGTGGCTGAGTAAACAAGCCCAGGTACACTGTCGATAACTGTTGCGAAGCGAGTTAACGGGGATATGGATAGTCCGCACTATTGCATAGCCCAGTCTATTATAGCCAGGTCCCAATCAATTCTCTGTCTCGGCCGCATGCTTTCCACTTTGGTGTAAGGTCGACGCACGCACAAACAGCAAGACTGGCCATAGATCTCCACACATGATTCTGCGAGCTCGGCTGAGGCTTGCCCTGAGCCTGGTTGGCGTTAACTGGGTGTCCCTGTTTCTGTTCCGCTGTTGAGGTTTTGCAGGTCACTTAATCGAGGTACTGAGTGTCCTGCATCGGAGTTCGGGAGTCAAGTGCTGACGAGAACTATGTCATGCGCAGCGCACACGCAGACCAGAGACCCCTCTATGAGACCCCTCTGTTGCGTATGATTGCGCTTATCAACAGTTCGTGGGAGGGTCGCCACGAACACCTGGGTGGTGTGCGAGCTAAGTGGATCACATCGTGTTCATGTCTATTCCATCGTGGTCATACAAGTATCTATACACGTTGGGTGTGTACTGTGACCCTGCACTTGGTGTACAGGTTTTTGCATCATTCTGCGAAGTAAAGTGCACAACTAAAGCAGTAGTGGTGAGGCCCATGGTGCAGCTCGACATAGTCTCGCAACATATAAGGCCAATTGCACGTGTTCCCCCGCCCGTTGCAGTTCACATAACATTGGGCGCAGGCGGTGTGAGAGCACGTCATGTACGCCTGAGGGATCATTGATTCGTCATACGGGTGTGCTTGAGAGGCTTGCGTAAGCAACCCGTCAAGTGATTGTAGCTGCCACCTAGTGCAATCTGAGAGAGAATGGTGATGCGTGGACACACAGTTATCTGCGTGCTAAGAGTATTTTCAGTAAACGGCTAGGGCTACACATTCATATTGTTCAGCAGCACGTGGTTTCCAGAGTAGAGTCTCATGAGCATGAATGGCTGTGGTGAGAGAACTATCAGAACAATTCTCCGTGACCTTCGCTGTTGTGTTGGCGTGCTCTTCTTAGCTATCGCACCCGCATAGCCGAAGCATCGGACTAAACTGCATTTGGCTGCTGGTGCGTAGTCTTCAATGTGGGGCTGGCCCATCAACGAGATCAGTGATATTATGCCATACAGCGAAATTCAGTCTTAAGACTGTAAGTCAACACAAATACGAATGAGGTGTAGCGCAAACGTTACACGTAAGTGTAATTAAAGGGCCAAATCACCCATAGATCAATATTGATTGTTACATCAATCATATAATATTACTTTATCAAAGAGCCGGCAAGTACTCCTACACTAGTAGAGGGAAGAGTTTCCACAGCCTGTCTCTTTGTTTGTAGTCTTAGCGTAGCCCTAGATACCTTTAATACCCACGTACGCAGACTGTGTTTTCAAATGTATTATGTTCTCTGGATATCTTGGCAGAGTGCAACCTATAACTGCACTAAGTGGACTGCACGCTTGGCTCAATGTTACCGGACACATCCGGTTTAACGAACTTGAGTACAAAGCATCGTCGAGATTTGACATGCAGGCCTATCCTTTAACTCATCGCCCCTCCTGTGTCAACTGCTGGATACCCCATTCGCCTATCAATCATGATCTAGGAAAATACCCCCTGCTGCGTATGACATCATGGGCTCGAGAAAGTAGCATCCACTGACAATCAGTCTACATTCGCTTCGCTAGGTGCTGCCTACAAATTCTTCTAGTTCGGGTTCTGCTGGGCAAAGGATCAGCCAACATGGGTGCTACGAGATCCACATTCTTCTTTGTACATCACTGTTTCGTTCCGACTCGATGATATGTGTGAGTGCCGAATCAAACACACCCGTTATGTGTGCCCTAGTTGATCTCTAGTATACGTACCGGATTCTGCAAACGGACTCGACTTTCCCAGCCTATCTCTGTCAACGGGCTCAACCTGTAGCCAACATATAAGCGTCACCTACATCGGCCCAAACGTACCCAGGTATCAAACTACTTAACACTGTTCACTTACAACGTACTACAACGTTTAAAAACCATTTAGGCCGCATGAATTAGCCGAAGCGTCAGTGTACGTGTCCGCTGTCAAAATGGGGCGGGCGGAATCGCAATCGAATTATTTGATTGCGGCACGTGGACCCCATCATCCACTGACACTACAAACTGAACTTCAAGTGACTATAGCTTCCCTTGTCTCGGTCTCCAGACTATCAGCCACCCCTGCAACCCCCTCAGACGAGCTGTCGACTTCAGGTCCTTTTCCGACTATCCTTGTCTCGCCATTCATACCTTGCACCCCTTCAGACAGAGCCTTGCTCCCCACCACTGCCCCGTCACTCGCATCGGGTCGCAGAGCAACTCGCAGAGCCTCCTGTGCAAAGTGCCACGCTCTGACATGCCATGGCCCGTCTTGTAGCCTAACCTCTTGCTCAATACTCTCAGGTTCTGGACGTGGGTACGAGGGATATGAACTATCCGCCTCATCAGGCGGTAGCAAGTATATGGATGCGTCATCGATGCTCTGCGATCCCTGACGATTCGGCTCTGAGTGGCCAGTACTTTCGGCCGATGTGTGTGATGGATTGTCCGCTGGATCTGTTTTTTTTGGCGCCAGCCAATCAAACCACTGAGTTGCCGATTCCTCTGATGTCATGGAAATCAGGCACTCACTACTAGTCTCAGTATCGCTCTCGAGGTCAGCTCCCGCACCCGCAGCCAACCCTGGGTGCATCATGGCATCCTCCGCCTCTAACTCTGTAGCAGGCACAGCTCTATTGGGTGGATACGGTGTGCTATCGCCTACATCGCCCCTGTAGTATTGTATGATATCACTCGCCAGACTATTCAATGGTGCAAAGATGCTATCGCCGGTCAGTTGGGGCTTGCTGTTCTGTGCAATTGTTGTCGATGTCGCGGGTGACTCACGCCTCACTTGTACCTTGGACATAAGCCAGTTAGCCCAGCCTTCAACTTGCGCCTGAGCAGGTGCAGATGATGTTATCTCATTCACTGGTGCTTCTATCTCTTTCCCTGTCGCTTCGGCTGTGCCCATCACGATCGATTCAGCGTGTGTGGCTACCTCGTCGTCGCCATTACCCGGCAGCACAGCGGTCGCATGCTCTGTGGTGTCGTCTCGCAGCAAAGTAGTACTTTTCTGGTGCTCTGCTTCCTCCTCCCCAGTCTTTGCAAACCAGCCAGATAGCCACTTAGACCATGACCCCGCCGGGCTTCTCTCTGTTGGCTGTCGTGCGCCCTGTGTATCTGAATCAGCCTCATCTGCCGAGTGAGTCTGAGTGTGAGAACTGATCGCCAATTTGTCCTCTTCGTCTCGATTAGGCATCGCATTAGACTGCTGTGTGGACGTATCACCGACTGCTGACACAAGCTGTGCTGGGAGTTCCCTTCCGCCTCGTGCAAGGGTTTCTAGCTTATCCAGTCGCTCTTTCAGCTCCTGGATCGACTCTTGTAGTGCGCGGGCGGCCTCATGATCCATCTATGTGCGAAAGTAGAAGAAAATCATTGTAGACAAGCATCGTGCAGACGATACCATAGGTAGTGCTTACCAATCAATGTGTGTTCGTAGAAGAAACGACGGAATACACTCGCCTTGCCGCTAATCTTTGTACGACTAGCGCATTATCAATACACATCCCCGTGTGTGCGAACCATCGGGCTCCACCACAACTCTCGAACTTCCGGCAAAAAACGTACTGTCAATGCCATCGTCAACGACATGCGGCCAGACTACAAACACGATGATCTAATTGGCGCAGAGATTTCATACGTGCACACCATGTCAACAACAACTGCTGCCTAGTGGTAAGGTGAGATCTTCTGTTCTGTGCATTGTCTTACGAACTGTTCATAAATTTGATTCGTTTAACAGGTGCGAAAAGAAGCCGTTTCTACCGCTGAGCATACCCCGTCAGGTCGCTCCGCCCCCGCTGTGGCACTTTGGCCCGCCATGGATTGCTCCCATTTGCTCATTCGCTGGTCGAATATCTTCTCGGTTCGAAGACGTTCATCCTATGAACATAAGTGTAAGGAGTGGTGATACAACTTTAGTAGTAGGTACGACGAACAATAAATCAAATGCCTGTACAGAATTCGCGAATGTGCCGCATGTGTTTATCAGCGAGTCAGTGGTGATCTGGTAGGGCCCAGTGCATTTACCGGTGCCCTACGCCAGTACCTATACACACATAAGTGTGTAGCTAGCGCGACCGACCAAGACTTGTACCGCCACATGAAAAGAGTACGCGAACAAGATAGTTCATCACTCTCATGCGGGACCATAATGCTCTAAGGTGGATGATATGCGAGGCTCAGAGTGATCTTGCAATCGTGATCACGTGAGTTGGGCTTCTAAGGGCAAAGTTACACATCAGCGCACATATATCAAGTTTGATTCTCACACATATACTCACCTCCTCTGTGTGCACCACTTCATGCTGTCTCTGGTGCTCCATCTTCACATGCCTTCGATGAAGAACACCCCAGACGATAAAGGCTGGTATCAAAGCTATAGCTAGTTGCTTAATATGCCTGTACAATACAGAAGTGGTCGAATGCTTAAGGTGCTTTTTCAGTTCGGAACAAATGAATTTGGATGAGCGCTCGCATACATGTACAGTACGCCAGAATTAGGTAGATTTGGATAGCGAGTCAGTGGTGTGGGACTATCCACTGAGTTAAGGTAGTGGTTTAGAATGTGAAACTGATATCACTTCATGATCTCAATATATCGATTATCTCGAAAACATGTCAAGCTGGAAATACGATAACGAAATCTTGCTGAAATTATAGGTCAACGGCTAATTCGAAAAGAATCGGCAACACAGAAAGTCTATTTATAAACTCTCGTTATTCCAGATAAAAAACCCCCTTCTGACTGCATATACTTGTTTTGTACTTATCATATATATATATATATATATATATATATATCGATTCGCTTGCACTATAGCGTCACAACACCCACATATAAACATTGGCACACAAGCGTGCATGGCCCAGTCCTTTTTCAGACAGGAATGCTAACTGATACGTCACCACAACCACATGTTGGTGAAAAAGACATAAGTACGAGAAGTCATATTATCTGCTAGAGATTTGCGGGGCCATGTTCGATTGCAACGCAGGCCACCCAACAAGTCATTTGACTTACCACAGCGTCGGTAATTTTCTTTGTGGTTCATCGGTAGAATCGCCAGAGAATAGATTGCGCATGGCATTGAGCACGCTTATTTTGCCATCCTTGTCAATCAAGGCTTCCTCGTTGTTGGCACCCACTAATTTCTCACCTGTCAATTTAATTCCATTGCCTCCATCGCCCCCAGACATTGGTTTCGTTCCCGAAGATCCGATAGTACCAGCATCAGTGACCCTACTGCCCTTGGTTTGCTCGCCCACGATCAGCCTCTCGCCCGTCCCCATTTGTGGACCGAACTTTTCTGATGAGATCATTTCGGGGGATTGCTTACTAGTGTTGGAGAGTCTGCTATCAACATTGTTACCAACCTCGTTCGCTCGTGTTGAATCTGTACTGCCGGTCATCCACTCGCTGCTTTGAGGTTTCGCCGCATGAGAGACTTGCGACTCGTGTGGGGGACCAGTTTGTGCGGTCATCTCATTCTTAGGCATCGGGCCTGCATC
The DNA here is from genome assembly GCA_001586965.3 of Sphaeroforma sirkka. Taxonomy (NCBI): domain Eukaryota; class Ichthyosporea; order Ichthyophonida; genus Sphaeroforma; species Sphaeroforma sirkka. The sequence continues at coordinate 135,155 of LUCW03001715.1, forward strand.
GCCCGCACTTTGAGTGGGGGTTGCTGTACCATTACCGGCTGATTCTCGGCCGAGTGCTGACTTCGGTTCTACAGGTGAGCCCCTACTGCTTTCAGGGCCATGAGCCTCGACCCGACCTACTGCTGGTTTAGTATCCGCCGCCGGCGTTGTCGACTGTGTTGCTTTAGTACTGCCACTCTGTGCAGGTATCTCGCTACTTGTTGGCGTATGCAATTCAGTCGGCTTGGTAGTTGTCGACTCTTGGTGAGTGAGTTGTGCTGGAGACGTTCCCGTACCTGTCTGTGAGGAGTTCATATCGGACTCGGGTGCACGTTGCGTATACCCGGCAGCTGATACCGCTTTAGGTGTAGATGCGGACGAAGCTGTGGTCTGATTTGCGGTTGTACTTGTTGGTTTGGGAGTGAATGTGTAGGTAGCTGAAGTGGTCCCTACATCGCGCTTTGAAGCGACGTCTGTAAGGGTTGACATCGAGTCGCCTTGGGTTTGTATATTTTCTATGGTCTGAGACAGAGGCGCTGTCTTTGGCTTTGGTGCGGGTATCGTTGCGGCTGTGGTAGTGATCGGCTTTGTCGCTGCGGTTGTAGAGGTCGTCGTATTGTCGGGGGTGTGCTTGGGTTGTGTAGCTGTTGGTGTGTGTTGTGTAGCAACCGCTACTGGCGGTGTGCCAGATGTTGGGTTTGAGGTCGTGCTGGCCACTGCTGCATCTTTGACCATACCTTTCTGTGAAATTGTCAATTGTGGTGGTCTACTTGTACTTGTTGTCGAGTCCCCAAGTAGGTCACTTGATATAGCCCTCGGTGTATTCTCATTCCCCTTCACCGCCCCACCCTCAGTTTCAAGCGCTGCAGCATTCTTTGCATCCCCGCAAGTTACTTTCTGCGAACCTGTAGCGCTTAGCGTATCAATATCATTTGTCCTCGAAACACTCTCATGTTTACCTTTTACACTTCTTGGCACCGAGCTGAGATACCCAGCTGCGGGTGTATTCTTGCCGTTATTACCACCCGCGCCGTCGCCTGCAGTCACGAAGGAGCGGAAAGTGGTCATACGCCCTAGCATATATGGCTTTTGCATTCGAGACATATTTACACCGCCTGTGTGAAATAAATTAGTGCATGACAGACCAGCCCTTCCACGAGAAAGGAAATACATTCGCAAATGAGTGCATTGTAGAGTATAGCTTGAAGCCAGGCCCGATGACCGCTGTCGCCACATAAGGGCACTCCCTGCGTACAACGAATTCATCGCACCACTGAACATCCCGGACCACTTTACAGTGAGAAGAGTATTACGGATAGGTGTGCGTTCAAAATTACATGTGCTTGTTCTTGTTGTTGGGTGCCAGACTTTAATTACGTTGAGGCGTTCAGCGCGTATGCACCATACAAAATATATATAGCCGTGCTTGTTAAAATGCCAATATATACATGTCTATCAAGAAGGTTATGAATAAAAACAAAAAAAAGCCCTGTGTACATAAACATACATCATGCCTAAAATTGGGTTTAAGGTTTTCTAGTGCCCAGGGTTTGACATAATTGGGGCTATAGCATGATGACTGATGACTGATGACGCTCTATAGAGACAGGGATTTGAACTTATATAGCCGAGGGCCCGGCGGGACAAAAAAAAATTATGTCCGTTATCCAGAGGGTTATGGCTATGGTAATGGAGGTGGTTTGTAGAAAGCTTGATAACTAGACAACGCTACATATACTGCGGTAATTTAATCGTGATTTGTAATACATAAGCCATCACACCGCTTATTTGGAGTTACGTTGGCGAAAGGAAATTGATTTGCTTTCGTGATGTTTCTGGGTGACTATCTACACGCCGATAAACCCCATTCCCAAACACTGCGATGCTTAGAAATATATTCATTTTTATAAGATCACTGGATCTATCAAACTACTTTTGAGTGCATATAGAATACGAAGAATCGTTCTTTATCAAATCTGATGGAAGTGACTTTCCGAGTGATTCGACATAAGTTTAAATTCTGCTGAGAACCGCTGGCACTTGATTTTTAAATTCCTAGAAAGAATTGTACATAGCAATCAATCTAGACTATTAAAACGTGAAGTCAAAGGCAACAACCAAAATAGTACGAGTGTTCGATTTTGAAATTGGCAAATTTGTTTTGCATGTGATGTTTCGAATTTTGAAATGTACTTATTACACCCTGGCATCCAGATACTGACTGCGCGATGAATGTGACCAATAGAATAATGATCTGCATGAAGAATTGAGAAATGATGAGCGATTTTATTATGTGAAGACATTAACGACGATATCATATATAAAGCTCAATCCTATATACATATTTCGTCTAAATGTTCATGAAATAACACGTCCGGCACTTTCACATCTTTTTGTTTTAAGCCAACGCCTGAAAAACTGTAGCAAGATATTACTCCGCAGATAACAGCAGTAATTTTAAAATGTACCACTATCGATGAATATGTACCTGGATTGACAATAATTACAGATACAGCTACAACTGGCACTTTAGACATTCAATTAAGTCTGTGTGATAGTATTGGACAAGAGAATAGCAGTGAACGATAAGGTAATAGTTCGTGATACATACGATAAACTTGTACGATGTTGTCTCGCTTCTTGATGTCAAATTTAGAAGGCTATGGCTTGAGTCTGTGATGAACATATTGATAAAATATATATGTCTGTGTGTACAAGAATTTATACAGGGGAGCGGATATCTGACATCTGTGGCATTTTTTGGTACCATAGCAACAAGATATGTAATCAACTTTGATTTTTTTTAATTCTGGCCTGATACTTGATACTCTGATAGTCACTGATATAAAAATATATGTTCTGTATAGAAAGGATACTATAATATAAAACGATAAAGTGGGCTATACACACGCGTGTGTCTTGTTTATGATCTGACGCCCTGATTCTCTATGTCATATCTACTCTAATTTACCCTACTGACGTTTCTAGTTTTTACATTCGAAAATTGAAGCTAGTTGTACTCACATAGTAAACACCAGCTCGAAAAGTTATATAGCCATCACTATGAAGCACTTATTACGGAAAGAGACTTTTGGCGGTCTATTTGTCACCGCCGTTCTCTTATTGGGTATTGTAGGTCGATATAGTGGAAGCACAGCATCTGGTATGTACTATAAATGTTCGACTAATATTTCATTTTTCAGTAGTAGACACATGTTTGCACATAGATTTGAATTTCTGGTTAATTATAAACCTGTCAGTTTGAGAGTCATATAATACTTGTGCTTTGTTTTGAGCTCCTGAATTTATACGTATCGTTCGTTTCAAGCGCCTTGCCGTATGCGTACACCAAAAATACTTTAGTGTCGAAAAACGTTTTCCCAGGGAACAGCTATGCTAATATACCATACATAGTTAGTCAATTATATACATGTATATGTATATAAATGTATCTATATGTATGTATGTATGTATGTATGTAATGTATATATATATATATATGTGTGTGTGTGTGTGTGTGTGTGTATGTGTATATATATATATATATATATATATATATATATATATATATATATATATATATATATATATAATATATATACATATATATATATATATAATAATATGCATATATATATATATAAAACAATAACCAACCAAATATATAATAATATATATATGTATATATGCATGCATGCATGTATGCATGCAATGCATGCATGCATGCACGTAACAATATGCGTAATGATGCATGGCAATGCATGCATATACATACATGCGTGTGTGCAGCATGTAATATGCATATATGTATATATATATATACATATATAGATTATATACATACACACACATGCATACATACATGCATACAAAACACACACATGTTTACACATACATATAATATATATATATACACCGACATCACATGCATATATATATAAGTTATGATTGTATATGCGTGTGTGTGTATTGGTGTGTTGCGTGTGTATGTGTATGTGGATAATATGTATGTGCATGCACACACCCTATATACATGTATGCTTAAAACAATATATTTCAGTATAAATATATGTGTATATATATATAAAATATTATATATATATATATACGTATAGTATAGTATGTATAGCGTAGTATACTATAGTATAGTATAGTATAGTATAGTATTGAAGTACTATTTTGTAATCTATGTACTTTTACGTATCGATAAATATATATATGTATAGGTATTTTTATAAGTATGTGTGTGTGTGTGTATGTATATATTTATACATATATATATATTGGCATCGTATTGTTCAATTGATGATCTGAAGTGGCGGGTATGCAACCAGCCCATCATTGCCATAACTAGGATCGAGAAGCCAAACTATGGTACAATCTGACGTTTTAGAGTATCCATCTTATCGTTCACGCTGACAGTGGCTCATGACACGTTATCAATTTATCCCTGAATAAACCACAGAAGGTCTGTGTATATGCTTAGATGTGTATCGCTCGAGACTCATTTTACACTCATATATGTTACCCCTTGTATAGTACCTGATACGTTTTGGATTTTGCTACTGACAGATATTCGAAACCCTCTCTGTGTCCTATTGAAGTGTAGAAGCCGTGAATTGTTTGACACAATCTGATCAATGTGTCTAAAATATAGCTCGATGTAACATTTTTCAGCAACTCGTGCCTCACGTATATGAGTACTGCCGGTGGACTTTGCGATTTATATAGCAATACAGCATCCTTCCTTCTACCTAGGAGCACTGTACTTGTACAGAGAATCAGCACCAAATGATTCAAATATGTAATATTGCATGGCAAACCAGATGCACATTCGTGATTGAACAGTTGGTCATCGGAAGGTTTTTTTCAGAGACACGCTTGCCAATGAACTATTTTGCTTTGATACAGCGAACCAAGGTACATTATCAAAGAAGGCGAAAGAAAATCTGCTCGCCGATGGATATAAAGTTATATACGAGTACGCTACCGCTACTGAACTGCACGTAAACACAATCACACACACAAACTGGGCAACGGAAACGGAAACGGAGACGGAAACAAAGGTGAATCGCCTTTCCATATAACATTGTTGAGTTGTACCAGGATATATCGGTCAAGCTCAATATACGTAGAAGCGTGCTATATACCGATCCGATGTACTGATATGTTGTTGCAACCCACGGAATTCATGCTAGAAACTGAGAGGACTTTTGCAATTCGAATTACAGATTGTACTGCAACCAACAAAGGTGACTGACACGATGTGGGCAACAGAGACCCACACGGTGTTCAACGAGGGTACCGAGACCGTTACAGCTACGTATATGCCCCCCGAGCAAGCACAAGAATGTAAGACACGTTTCTGTACTGATACAGTTGTATCGTATAGATCCCGAGTTCCAATCTGTTCTGGGCGGATCGTAGTACAGATTGGTCGTAACGTCTAGAGACGCCTAGTCATATTCTATGATGACCAAATGTGAGATTGTATTTGCAAAGCTCGGTACCGATGACTGACATCGACATTTCATATTCCGTTTGTAGTTTGCCACGCCGAATCCTGCATGGACTGGTCCTTCATTATCATCGCCTACAATGAACCGGTAAGTGGCAAATATGAGGGCTGGTACAAATGCTATATCTTGGTTAAATGTCCATGTACTTCAATTGCAAACAGAAAGTAAGGCCAGTTGTTTGTCTTGATATGGTCGTGCTATCACTCATATCATCTCGCTACACGATCGCCTTGCATATGCAGCAGCCCTTACGTCGTCTTCAGGTGCGCGAATGAAAGCTCCATTCTACTATTGTCAGCCAGTATGAAAATTTTCATATCATGCCGAAATACTAGGGGACCTTGTGAACTCAGATGCTCATCCCAATGCGCTCTTAAACCATTTGCAGGTTGCTCGGAACACCCTGCGCACGCTCATGAGTACTGTACCGGGGAATGTGTCTTGTGAATATATAGTTATTGACAACAGGGAACGACAACAGCACGGCTTCCAGCTACTTCAACCTTCTACTTCACATCCCCGGATCAAAATTGTTCCTGCCAAAACAAAGGTACTCATACTAGTATGCTTTTTGGGTAATGTTTTTGACCTGTAGGTACAAGATATCTACATTCCCAAGTCACTAGGTAGAAGATCATGTATGTACATTCTGCACACCAGTTGGAAATGAAATCCCCAGTTCCGTTTCAAAGAATCATGAATACTCACTGTTTGCATATCACCTATCGTACCAAGACAATTTGGTGCAAAATTCGACGTGTTGTCACATTGTTTGGTAATAATAAATATCATTGTCGCAGGTTTCCAGGGCAGCGGCTCTGAATTTGGGCGTGGAATCTGCCAAAGGCACATACATCTCCGTAGTAAGCAGCAATGCATTTCCATCCCATGGCTGGCTCGAAAAAACTCTCAATGTATTTCGCACTACGGACAGCATTGGTATGGTCACACCCATGATAAAGGATGAATATTCGTGGGTCATCGAGGCGGGTGGTGTACTATATAGCGATGGTACCCAAGCGACGGCAGCTTTTAACCCATATCGAAATTCTGAAAGCATATATACAGGGTACAACTATGTGCGCGAGGTAGACTTTGCATCGCATAGAGCCTTCACCATCAGAAAGGACTACTACATGGCTGCTGGAGGTATGTTGAGAATTATGTTGTGGCCCTTATTGTGCGTACCTATTTGATGTAGGGCTTTCGTACCCAAGGATTCTATTCGTCATGCGTGGTAGGTCTCCTTGTTTGAAATAATGTGTCAAATTTCTGAGCAACTGAATGCGCTTTTTCTTCGGCAGGCACGATATACAGTGCCTAATGTGTATAAAACAAACGCGAGCTATGTATTTGAGCAACAGATCAAATAGGCCAACATTACTGAGAGCCACTTCGAACAGATTCACGCGGCGCGCACAGAACACTCATGTATTTCAACTTATTCTAAAATTGTAGGTATGCCACAAGACTCAGACATTGCTCAGGTGGGTATGTTAGACCTGTGCATGCGACTGCATGGGGCTGGGCAAAAGATTATGTTCCAGCCCAATTCTCAGGTCACAATCCCTCAGGTAAAGCATGAAACAGATTTTGAGAGCAGTGAAGAATTCAGGGCGTTTCGATCTCGATTTGCGGATGCGCTAGCGCAATACCCTGCCCCCGGGACATCCTACGACGAGGTATTGTATTGAGCTCATTTATTTATCATAGGCATGGACCTTTTTAGTTCAAATCCAGTTCACCCTTACAGGTTTAGGTTCAACTTTTGTGGCGACGAATAGTTAGTAGTTCTACTTGTGTCTTTACAAATGTGTAAAGTATACATTTCTAAGAAAGTGATTGGCCAGTCGGTGCCTCTCCCTTCTTATTGGTGGAAAACGTACGTCCATCCCTTTGACCGACACATGTGCTTGTGTTGCAGGTCAAAGATCATCTCTCGTTGGGACCGAAAGTATTATTCATCAACGATCACCTTCCAAACCCATACCGTACGGAGAATAGCGAAGATGATATGAGCGTGCTTTTATACCGAAGTTTAGTAAAAAAAGGAGCGAGACCTGTGTTGATATTAACAGATCCCAGACCAAAACGAAGTGCAGTGGCTACGGGTGGTGGCTTGAAGAAGTTCCTGAGCGGAAAATCCCTCGGTATGTCACACATGTTTTGAATACAGGTGGCAATTTGCACCATATGAGCGATTCTTCGATACAATTATTTTCAATTATGAGCGATTCTTTGACACAGTTATTTTAATCGTACCTAATATATACTCCAACGTTGCGTGAAAGTTCTTAGCTGCGGATCAAGAAGCAAACCTGACTAATGCGTTAATGTACATTCTAGGAGCTGGTACTGAAAGCGAAGTTGAAGAGGGGTCAACGAATGATGAGGACATCCGCCTTAAAGAACTGCAAAACGATGGACTGGTCAGTATGAATTTTTTCAATGATGTAGCTATTGCATTACTTGCGGCTTCGGATTGCGCACAAGTCCTTACCCACTGTCGTTGAACATTTGTGCTGCTCACAGCGTTTATAGTTTACCTTTATTTAAACTGACTGCCGTCGTAAGACGCTGAATATGGCTCATAATCAGTCCTTTGTACTAAGTGTACTATTCACTAATTGACAATCGCAGGTAATGACAAATCTTGGCGTAGAATTATTAGCTCTCAGTACGGCCCAATTCCGAGAATATTTGTCGGATCCTACTGTGGGGGGGAAAGAACCGTGTGCGGGTATTAGCTTGGTTGTCGTAGGGGCTGACTACGTGGCAAGTGACAGATATCTAGCTGTGATCGCCAGTCAGTGCGCCTCCGATATGCCCAAGGTGTGTGTATAAAGCAGTGCGCCACTTAAATTATATCTATTCATGTTGCCTACCTTTATTTTCTGAGGCAGAAGCTAGTCTTATTATATTTACTGTACTATATGCACAGCAAGTATCTTGTCTAAAATTGATTGCATACCTTATCTGACTATATAAACAGATAATTGCTAACACCGCGGGCCAGAAGACGACATTGAGTCATATTAATAGCAAGAGACTTGTGACGAGTGAACGTATACCCGATCATCGCAAGGACCACCTCAGTTTTTTGACGACATACAATCGCGTGCTCGTGCCCGGCAAGGCTGAGCTGTATCGTTTGAAGGAGATATTACCCGATATTAACGTAGCGGTTTGCTCCGATGTGTTTGCTATGCGGGACACCATGTCAGCTTTCAACCAAAGGGAGGGTGTGTTGATTCTCGGGAAGTATGATGCATCCAGCATAGAATCATTGGAGAGGATGTTCATAGCCAATGTTTGGCGGCCATTTCAGAAGGAAGTGAATGAGGATGTGTCCGTATATGTTGTGGTATCCGGTGCGCGTGTGAGCTTCAGTAGAAACAACAACAATAGACTGACGTTCTTACGAGAACAAGACGCACCCACGTTTTTCTCCAAAGCAAGAGTGGCTGTTATTCCTGGGTTGGGTCTAGAAGACTTCACATCTACAAGTGTACAAGAAGCTATGGCATACGGTTTACCCGTCGTAGTAAATAACCTGCATCCCAGTTCAGAGTATATCGACAACGATGCCAACGGATACGTAGCGACTAATCCTGAAGACATGACAGCAAAGATTTTGAAACTGTACGAGTCAGAAAGTTCATGGAAAACAAATGTCGCTGGAGGTTTTGCAACTATCAAGAAGCAGCACTCTCTTTCCAGTGTGAAGAAGTGTGCGAAAGAGATTGTGACTTGGGCGGGAGAAAGATCTTGAACTGTGAAGGGAATGAGGGAAATTACCAACCCTGCCAAACACCGTATAGTAAACTGCAGCACTTTTATTTTGTTCATTTGCAATTTCCTTCGCGGCGGAAGATTTTATTACTCCTGCCAATGCTCAGCATTGTTCTACATGGTGTGTCGTAAAAATTCGTGATAAGGCATTATGTTTCATTTCAACTTTGTTTCCAGAATCCTGACTGTTGAACGTTTGTATTCTAAATATTCATTTTATTTTTTTGTCTACACAATGAATATTTCTGAGCCGCAATAATCTGTGTGTATATATTTATATTTATATTTATATATATATATATATATATATATATATATATATATATATATTATATATGTATATATATATATATATATATATATGTATGTATGTATGTATGTATGTATGTATGTATGTATATATATGTATATATACATGTATAAACATATATACATACATATAGTTATAGTTTTAGTTTATAGTATAGTAATGTAGTTATAGATATATATATATATATATATATATATATATATATATATGTATATATAATACATATATATATATATATATATACATAGTTTATATGTAGTTATATGTGTAGATTATATGTAGTGATATATATACGCCATATGCATGTATATATATATATATATATATATATATATATATATATAATATATATGCATGTATGTATATATGCAATGTATTATATATATATATATATCTATATCATATATATATATATATATATACATATATATATATATATATATATATATATATATATATATATGTATATATATACATACATACATACATACATACATACATACATACATACATACATACATACATACATACATACATACATACATACATACATACATACATAGTTTTTAGTGAAGTCCATGCCTTTTGTCATTATCTAACACTCGTGAGTTCTCTATTAGATTCCACAGATGCAACTGAAAAGACCAATGGGGTTCTCGATGATATACGTGACTCAGAGGCGCAGATCACAAAGCCCTACACTGATCCAGAGAATTCAATAACTTCATCATTGATAGACAAAGACAGCACCCTTGTTACTAGAGAAGTTTATCAATGGCATGGAGAACTAAGCACTGAACGTAGAAGTGCACACATCGTGCATGCATAGAACAATGAACGTGTTAGAGGAGCGATACATAAACACGGACAAAGAGCCAATTCATATACAACTCCTCAAAGTGACAAGACACAAGGCGCTCACGTACTACGCACTGCAAGACTAGAAAGTAGAATATTCCCTTTGGGATAGAAGGGTAGTACCTTAGATTCCTCCCTAAGTCACACTATCATTAAAGCAGACAAACTGCCTGATGGGAGTGACGGTCACTTATCAGACATGAAGTAAAGTGTGTTTTATTCTCTTACAGAAGCGACCATACGAGCAGCAGCCAATGTACAGGTAGACCGAATGTTTGAAGGGCGTGAGATATATCACTCAAATACACATCATACAGCGAATTTGGCAACACACAACCAAACACAAAGCACTGTACCAGCAGCCCATAAACGTCATAAACCAAGCAATGGCGTATCAAGACAAATCACTGTTCAAGAGTTTTTTCCTTTTGAAATGTAACACTGGCTCTACATCGCTTTAATCAATGTCATATGAAGGCTGCAAATCAGACTATAAAAGCTGATGATCGTGCCAAGAGTGACGTGCACTGGGCATAACTCTCCAATACCACAGGGAAGGTAACAGATAGCGATGAGTCTTAAAACAACTCTTGGGCGGAAACAAACATGATTGACCTGGCTGACAGGTTAAATGTAAATACAGACAATGAAACGTTGTTAAAATAAATAAAAATAATATAAGTTACCAACCTTTATTTTTACTTCCCGCACCACGAGACCAAAGATTACATATTAATATACAAATGAATGGCAACACATACAGGGCACTAGTGTTGTGTATGGACAAGATTGTAGTAACTGAACTATGTCTATTAGTCAGAGCGCAACCAGGCTACATACAATTAGCATGAATAGATGCGAGAATACAGAGAACAGAATCAACCAAAGTATATGACATCAATTATGGAGGGAGAAAAAGAAAAACCTCATAGTGTTTTGGAGTGTTGGACCTACCAGGCAAGAAGGCATCAGTCCTTCTAGGTATGGGCATCAGCCCTTCTAGATATGAACATTCCTTCATACATAGGTAGATACATAGCAGAATTAAAAAATCTGCTTATACCAACAGATGCAAAATGGGAATCAATGAAGAAGACCCAGAGTATGAAAAAGAATGGTTCAGATAGTCACTTGCAGACCTCTTAGAGACCAATACGTACATACCTCCCGACGTACATTGAAACCTACCAGGCTTTGAAGTAATGGTGCCTGCAAATAAAATCAACGTCAGACAAATGAGGCACGCCGAAGTAAACTTTGTACCACATAATTTGTATATTCCACAAACGAATAAAAATGTGAAGAGGTGGCTTACTGATGTTCACATATACAAACAAACGACACCGACAACGGTGACCTTACTCCTTTGTTACCTACAGGTGAACACGGCGAAACAGATCTCCTCAAGAAAGTAAAACCATGTTTGGACTTGCGCGAGATGAATTATCATTACGAGTAAAATACGTTCGTGCTACCAAAAATAAAGGAAGTATACACAGTCTACAAGGGGCACAGTTCTTTCCGAAACTAGATTTCACAGGGGGGTTCCACCACTTCTTAGTAAATATAAGCTGCATATTTCACAAACGAATGAAAATGTGAAGAGGTGGCCTACTGATGGTCACATATACAAACACATGACAGCGACATCGGTGAACTTACTCCTTTGTTATCTACAGGTGAACACGGCGAAACAGATCTCCTCAAGAAAGTAAAACCATGTTTGCACTTGCGCGAGATGAATTATCATTACGAGTAAAATACGTTCGTGCTACCATAAATAAAGGAAGTATACACAGTCTACAAGGGGCACAGTTCTTTCCGAAACTAGATTTCTGGGGGGGGGTTCCACCACTTCTTAGTAAATATAAGTTGTATATTTCACAAACGAATGAAAATGTGAAGAGGTGGCCTACTGATGGTCACATATACAAACACACGACAGCGACATCGGTGACCTTACTCCTTTGTTATCTACAGGTGAACACGGCGAAACAGATCTCCTCAAGATTGTAAAAACATGTTTGGATTTACGCGAGGTCAATTATCTTTACGAATGAATTATGTTCGTGCTACCAAAATAAAGGAAGATTACACAATCTACAAGGAGCACAGTTCTTCTCGAAACTAGATCTCACAAGGGGGTTCCACCACTTTTTAGTAGATGAAGCATGCCTACACTTCTTCACATTCTTGTAAAGAGAACCACGATACTTATTCAAGTCCGCGTGATTCTGTCTACACTCACTCACAGTACAATCTTAAAGAGTCATGGCAAATTTGCTCATAGACATCAAAGGAGTTCAATTGTACGTTGAGTGAATAACATAGACATTGCATGACTTACAGAAGAAGATCATCGCAAGACAATTCGTGAAGTATTCAAATGATTGAATGAAACGTCTAACTCAATCGCAACAAATTTTCTTTCGCGGTTAAAGGGGTCAACAATCTAGGCGTGGAAGTCACTACACAAGGGCTCAAAGCTGATTCTGAAAAACAGAAAAGTATGATGGACTGGTCACTACCCAGAACTAAAAGAGATCTGCACAGAGCAGTGGGACTTGCAAACTATATGCGTGACCATGTCCCCAACTCAGCCCACACAACTAAACACTTTCGCAACCTAGTGAAAGGCGAAATAAAACAAAACATATATATTTAATACATTGGAACTTAAAAAGAAGTGGGAGTTATATATATATATATATATATATATATATATATATCGTGAGTAAATAATTTAGTTCACGAACGGTTTAGAGTAAAACAACGTTTACACTTTTATAGGATCAAAGTAGTGTAATAGCTTTCAAGGTTGTGAGGACTGATCATCCCACATCCCTAACCTATATACTTTAAAGCTAGACATTGCCTGCCGTCAGACCCTCTGGTCACTGACGCAACATCTCCTTTTTCGCCTTATATTCTATCATACTACCACACTAATATAAAACCCCAAATAAAACCCAAGTTAGGGTAATCAGAAAACGTAATATCGAACCCCAGTAAACGTATGTTTCTATTAACTACCCCGCAAGGGTAGTTGATAGTGGGGTACCTCTATAATTTAAGGTTTTCTTCTCTAAAATTATAGTAGGTACTATCTTGAGGGACCTCCCCCTCCACGCTCACATATAAGCACGTTCACCCGCACACGCTCACATACTCACACCCACTCACGTAATCACTCACTCACACACGTCACTCGCACACAAGTACACACACCTCAATCGCACACGAGTACACACGTTCACTCATAAATACCAATACATACACACGCATTCACGCATACTATCACACACAAACACTTGCTCACTTACACGCGCTTACTCAACTACACACATTCTCCCTCACACGCGCTCACTACTATTTACACACGCCCACACACATACGTGTAGTTGTCGTGTAGCTTGCGTCTACACTATTTCGTTTGAAAAATTGACTAGGATCTTCAATCGTTCCTCTAAAATATGGCCATATTACATCCGACAGAGCTCTGATGGGTCGAATTCGGCCAATCTGAAGGATCAATACTCTTATATCGAGTCGTGCAGATTTTTACCCAATCATATCGTTTTTTATCAATAAACGTTAAAAGTTCGTTCCACTCCCAGTCACATGTTTTGATTTGACAAGCGTGATCAGTCACTAAACACAGATATCATCATCAACAAAACGACCGTACATGGACTCCTAAACACGATTTAGCAAGGTTACTATTGATACTTTAGTGGTTTGTAAGCTGCTTCAATACCTAAACAGTTGCTATATATCGATAGTATAAATCTTTATGAGCTTATGGATAACACCACAGTGCCATCCGTCCCAGTTATGCCACTCAATGGAGTAAGCATCGTTGATATTGCGACGACTCAGATCTGGAACGACGCAAACACATACAGTACGTGCTTGCAGGTGTAGTAATTGTAAGCAAAATGGGCACCGACGAAGTCCCTGCACGTACGTACAACTGAATTCAGCCACGGCAGCTCTTTCACCACCGGGCAACATGCAAAACAGTAATACACAATAAAGGTACCCCACTATCCACTACCCCTGCGAGGTAGTTAACAGTGACATACGTTTACCGGGGTCCGACGGTACGTTTTCTGATTACCCTAACTTGGCTTCTTTTTGGGTTTTTAGTCCCGCACCAACACTGCCTCCCTCGCCTCTCCCTCTCCCGCCAAAAAAAAATTAAAAACATATATATAAATAATTTAACCGTCGAAATTTTACATACATGCACTGGGGCCCATGTGTAAACTTCGATGGATATTTCTATATTTTAATCTATGATATATAAACTAAGATACAATCTAAGTCAGTTGGGATTTAGCAGTGGTAGCTTGTGTAAGAATGATCGGGACTGACTCTTGGTGAGAGCCTCAATATCCTCGACCACATAGGACGTACATCTAGCTGTTCTTTGTTTAATAATTTTCACTAGAAGTACTAAGTGTTCATGACCACATGCCTAATTTGTAGATAGACATAAGAACGTAAGTCAAGTTAATACATTGGCTAATATAAATAAAGTTCCATCTGAAGAATAGTTAAAAAAAAGAGAACCATCTGAAGAATAGTTAAAAAAAAGAAAAAGACTTATTGGGTTTTGGAGATTGGCGGGAGGACCAAAACCTGTAAGTAGTAGCTCAGAGATTATAAAATTTAGCTTATAATATTCTACATCTACTATCGTCTCAAATAGGTCCAAGTAAATGAGTCATCCCAAATACTCAGGCTATTGGAGTCATCAAAGTGAATTTAGAACACTTTGGAAATATTGGAAAAAGAATCTGTATTAAATTATTTTAAATACAACTAAAACCAATATGTTATCTCATTTGATCTTGATATTTTAGACTGACCGGAGGCCGTATTTCTACATAGCCCCCAGTAGCTTTTAGGACTACGGACGTACGTGAAGGTACGATCTAGTTCGTAAAGAAAACCAAAGTAAAACGGTTTCGGTCATGGCTTATCGAGTATTATATGCCTGTATGTACTGTGGTCAGAATACAAGTACTTATATTTATTTGATTATTTTAGGTTTATTACAAGTTTTACAGTTTATCAGAATAATCTGATAAACTGGGTTTTAGGGTTTTGCTGGTTTTACAGCACATGACTAATGACTCATTTAAGAGTCAGTCATTTTAGGATTACTGTTTATAATTACTAATAAATGAACAACGTCCCCCCTCCCTGAGGAGGGAGAACGTTGAGATACAGTTATCTCGCGTATACTTACTACATTTTTAACTTACCATAGAAGTTGTTAGTTTATTAGTAATTACAGAGAAAGCTACAGAATATGAATTAGTCAGTAGCTGGCACATATTTTTTTGTTATAAGTATAACAATTGAAAGACAATGCGAACAGAGAATGTCGCATCAAATTGAACGATTTAGATTATCCGAACGATTTAGATTGAATTGAACGATTTAGATTGGATTAACGACGTGTGGACGACGAGGATGAAGAAAGAATCTACTAATACGAGTGAACCCGAAGAGCGCACATTCCAATCAAGCAGAACATTAACCAGGGTCAACAAGGAAAGTCTCACGACGATCAAATGACGAAATCAGACAATCAGACAGAATCCACAGATAAGTAGTCATGTGTGTGTGAGTACAGGTAGGAAGGTTGTTTTCAGTGTGAGACAAGTACAAATCGTATTGCAAGCTAATGAGCTTAAATTGTATTTAAGAAGTTGTTAGAAGAAGGTTCTTTAGGATCCACAGTAGGGTAATAGAGATGGGAGATGTACATGGTTAGTACCGACTCGGTTAGTACGATGACGCAAAAGAATCAGCGGCATACTAGATTATTTTACAAAAGTTTTCAGAATGGGATATTAGGAAGCATACAGAGACACAAGTAAGCACCTGTGAGTTATTAGGAGCATATAAGGGTGGGGGCGCACATAACACGAACGATGCAAGTAAATACAAGGTTAAATTGTGAAAATGATATGCGAACACACTCAAATCACTAGAACTTCCAGAAAAATCAGGTCAACGGAGAGGATCAACAGTATGCACAGAAGGTGTGGTTGACGGCAGCTTAGTTTAGGAGTGCAATAACGAGCAATCGTTCTTAGATCAAGAAGCATATTCCAACAACCGCAACAGCACATGACAAGGACATCACGGGCAAGAAGAGTAAAAGAGGAGCGATGAGGGAAGTTCCCAACAGGGTCCTGCGAATAGGCCGTCATTAGGCCGGAGTAAGAGCTGGCGAGGAGTAGAACAAGAAGTGGCTCCGACTAATGAGGCACTCAACCATATGTTATTGTGGGATGAAGAGTAAGACAGCTGGTAGTGTTAGAGTATATAGACTATCCACACTACTTATGTTAGTGTAGGAAATAAAACAGTCACGAGGGAACCCACGAGTTCCTCGGAGATCGATGTCGAGACGTTATGTGTTTGAAGGATGAAATTTAATAGAAAATGGATATTTATATTCAGTACTCTATCAGTTCATTCACACACATTTCTAGTTCTCCATTGACAAACAACTCACCAACCATGTCCTACCCCCCGCCAAAGTCGTAGACAGCAACTCTTGAATCCTGAGCGCCGCAAGGAAGATGATATCGACCGACGTGGAACTAAACGTCGTCAGTCCCATACGGAACGCTCCGCTCCGCACTCAGGTCAGGCACTGGAGGGGCAACAACAGACACATCTTGGGGCTCCACACATTATTTCCGCGGACGACAAGCAGCCACCAACAGCAAACAAAATGGACCTGCACAATCTGACGAGGATGTCATATTCGAGGGTGAGACCAAGGAAGTACCCAACCTGCGTGCGGACAGTAGTCAGACTTTTATTGGTGAACAGGTAGCCAGTGAAGGGCTGTCCCCTCGTTCGTCTCGGGATACTCCAGGGGCCTTATTTCCCAGTAATGACCCACCACGCCTCCCACCTAACAAGCGGAAGCGTCACCGGAACCGTACCAACAACAAGGAAACGGCACGGGAACAATCGTCAGCTCAGAAACTCACGGAGCTGATGACACAACAAGCAGTCTCTCTTTGAAAAATACGAACAGAGGTTACAGCGCATAAACGCCGGACGAACTACAATAGGGCCGGCCGCTAAGGAGAGTTCTTCTGACGCACACGAACGGGTACAGGCAGTACCAGAGGACGAAGACAACCCTACCTTCCGAATTCAAGGCTGTGAGCGTCCGTTTTATGGACTTGGGTACAAATCACCAGGGTCAGAGGACAGTTCAACCGAGGAGGATGATACTCTGTCTGCCAGTGAGAACACACCAACTTTTCAAGAGTTCGCACATGAACAAGTATTAGCCAGACAGAATCCTCAAGGTAAGCAGGCGGTGAAGAATAGACAGGACCGATTAAGTACGAACCTGCGCCAACAACAGCAACGTCAGTGGGGCGAGAAAGAAGCGCCCAGTGAATATGTACAGACACATAAACGACAAGAGAAGGAGACAACAGTGCCTCCGCCCACACCGGCTAGTATCGAGAAAAGGCGACAGGCGCTACACGCACGGATACTACAGTTAAGTGACGAGCTCTGCCAAGCAATCGAGGAGAATAACACGGCTCGAGCTGAAGCTCTTCGGGGCGTGATTGAGACACTTCGAGCTACATTAGAGTCCCGACCGGTAGAGAAGCGTCCCGTACCTTCACCACGTACGTGGCCTGATTGGCCGTCGAACAGATACTACCTACATGATATCATGGAACGGGACACAAGAGGGGCTCTCCTCGAGGCGTTCAAGAACGCACAAATCGCAGGGCTGGACGAGAGTTGGAACCTTACATGGTTTCATAAGGTACTATCTTACTTCAAGGCGGAGAAGTCAACGCTGGACTACATCCGCGACAACTCTGAACGGTTGAAGACATGTACACCTCAACTACAGATCGAACAGATCTGTTCGCACGAAACACAAGCCACTGTCGATCCCGCGTTTCGCAAGTTAGCCAAGGGCCAAAGTTGGAACATGCACACTCCTCTTATGGAACAAATGACACAGCTCATGGAGAACCACAGGAGGGCACGTGAACGGTGCCAGACAGATGCCGACTTCCAACAGAATTTAGTGAACCACTGCATTGTACAACTGTTAGAAGAAGCTCTCAACGGCCGTACGTATGAACGTACTCTACAGTTGCATCCCAAATGGCAACTGATGGAGACACACGAGCTTATACAGCTGTTGAGCCCTGACATTCAGGATGCACAGCAACGTACGGCAGCGTCCGCCGCCCCATGATGTCCTTGTTCATATCTCGCCTCAAGAGTAAGAAGTACTACACGACGCTGGACATATCGGCTGCATACCACAGGCTGCCCATCCATCCAGACTCACAATACTTATTTAGTTTTACACACGAACGTTATCAGTACTCGTTCACATCAGCACCGTTCGGTCTTCATGTACTCACGCAGCAGTTTCAACGTACCTTGAGTACAATACTTGATGGCTTACCGGTTCACCACTATATCGATGACATAGTTATCGCCAGTGACGGTTATGACGAACACGTTAGGACGGTGCAGAAGGTGATACAACGCTTAACATACCACAGTTTTAAGCTTAACCCTGCCAAGTGCCACTTCGCTATCTCCGAAGTCATGATCCTAGGAAAGAAAGTATCGGCACAAGGCATTGACATTGACCATGAAAAGCAGGCCAAGCTGATCGACTGGCCCACACCACAACGATACAAAGATATAGCCTCGGCGTTGGGATTAGCAAATTACCTCCACGAACATCTGCCTAATTTCGCGCACACGGTTGCACCCTTGCGCGAATTTTGCAAACTCAAACCAAAGGAGTTGATAGGTGATCGTTGGGAGGAGAGACATGCACAGGCGTGGCAGGCAATGAAGGACGCAGTGGTGAATGCTGTGGCGTTACACTTTCCGGTCGACGGCATTCCTCTGAACTTGGAAACCGACGCTAGCGATTACGGTTTAGGGGAGCGCTATTCCAATGGGTCAACGGTAAGAAACATTACTTAATGTTCTTTAGTAAGACTCTGAACCATGCGCAACAGAACTACGCCACACCTATGAAGGAGTTACTGGCATTGGTATATGGACTGACACATTTCAGGGAATACTTGGATGGGCAACGGTTTGCGGTCTTCACGGACCACAAGGTCCTTGTGTATATGAACACACAGCTCAAGCTTAATCCGATGCTTCAGAGATGGCATCATATCATTGCGCCATTCAACTTTACCATATCGCATATACCAGGAGAGTCAAATGTGCTCCCGGACATGTTAAGTAGAGTACACGAGGGGACAGCGGAGCAGGACGAACTCGAAATAATGTATACCGACGGCTGGCAGTTATTCCCTAGTTACTTTGAACAAGCGCAACAACACTTTGGACCGAATGACATAGATGTATTTGCGGACCCAACCAACGCTCAGCTTCCTCGGTTCTGGACGAAGGATGATGGGGAAGGAGCGTTTGCCCACGACTGGTCGATAGTCGATGGATGGATGAACCCGCCTTGGGAACAGATACACAGGATGTTACGCAAGATACGAGCCGACGGCGCACGGGCCACAGTATGTCTACCATGGGTACCAAGAGCACCATGGTTCGACCTGTTCAAGCAGTTATTGCAGACAGAACCGGTGCTGGTACCACGGACACCACACACGTTCCTCAAGTACGCTAAGTACGCATGTGGGAAGACACCATGGGGTCATACCGTAGTAGCACGGGTGGGTCCTCCCAATGGATTCAAACTGGACCCGCTGTTTTCACAGCGACTTGGTTTTGCAGAACCAAAGCATACAAAATATGTCATGTGCTTAGACACAGCGCGAGAAATCTCAGTGGCACTGGCAGATGCAGAGGGTCAACCGGCGTTTGCACAAGCGAGTCCGGCGGAGAAACAGCGTCGTACGCAACTCACGCAAGCGCAACACGAACAAGGACATCATGGGGCGGCGGACACAGTCCAACAACTTCGTCAGAACGGTCACATTTGGCCAGGGGCACTTGAGTTAGCCACAGAAGTTAAGCGGCAATGTGGCACATGTTTGGGACAGGACACACTTCGTAAAGGTTTCCACCCGATGATTAGCATCGATGCACGCTACCCGTGGGACCATATTCAAGTGGACTACATCCCGATGCCACTGGAGTCCAGACGCAAGAACAATTATATTCTTCACGTCTTAGACATCGCCACAGGCTATTCTATCCTTCGAGCCACACCGGACAAGACAAAGGAAACCACGACACAGACACTCATAGAGATTTTTGGCGAACATGGTTTCCCCGCAAAATCCAAACAGACATGGGGAAGGAGTTCACCAACAAGTTAGTGGAGCTTCTGGTCCAGGAAGTGGGGATGCTACATAAGGTGTCTCCACCATATCGACCCCAAGTGCTGGGCGCGGCAGAACGACGTCACAAGGAGATTACACGTTCTATTCGACAATGCTGTGAGGCAGTTCCCCTTCGATGGGACGAACGCCTTCCGTTTACGATGCTATACCAGAACCTTCGGATATCCCGTCGCCATAAGAGTGCACCGTTTAGCGTGTACTTTGGCCGCCGCCATGTTCCGTTCGCCGATTTCACGGACGAGTTACCGGATTCTCAGCCAATGACGAATGACACCTGGGCACAACGATTAGACCAGTTACAGGACACTATATTGCCGACCCTCCACCACATTACCAAGAAGTATACAGGCAAGCTTACGACGACATTTGACCGCCTGCATGCTCACGACTTGGTACATTTCGACGAAGGAGATGTGGTCATGGTACGATCAGAAGGCCGAACAACGAAGGCTATGCGGCCATTGTTTGGACCATATGTAGTCAAAGCTAGACACGGCCAACGCTACGAGTTAGCGAACAAGGATGGTTCCGCCCCACCAGAATTCAAGACCAAACCGGTACGGGTGGAACTCCTCCGTTTAGTGCATAGACGCACAGACCCACCAATTAACGAAGACTTATGGACCAAAGGAGGGGTTGAGTTTCGCCATATTATCACACATCGTACGAATGATGAGACGGGGAAATTAGAATACCTGGTGAGATGGCGAGAAGGCGAACCAACGTGGGAAACAGCAGAAGCTTTTGATGATGCCAACGATATCGCGGCCTACCACAAAGCTTCGCAGACACGGACACGTAAGCGCCAACGTGCACAGTTCTAATACTTTATCTTCAATATAACTTTGTTCTCGGATATCGAGCTCAAGCTCTGGAGCATAAACCAGCAACTCTAGCTCCCGAGTATAAACCAGCCACTCGAGCTCTTGAGTATAAAAAGCAGCGACTCTAGCTCCCGAGTATAAACCAGCCACTCGAGCTCTTGAGTATATAAAAGCAGCGACTCTAGCTCCCGAGTATAAACCAGCCACTCGAGCTCGCGAGAATAAACGGTTAGCACTCGAGCTCGCGAGGGAAAATCGTCAGCGGCTCAAGCTCGCGAGGTTAAATGAGCCACTCTTGCTTCGGAGTATAACACAGCGAAATCAAATCAAACAACTCCTTGGGCATTGTTTTGAAACAGCGGGTTAATGGTTTGCACGGTTTCTGCCACTGGCAGTTTTTCTCCGACACAAATACAGTCCTATATTGTACTTGCCAAACTCCTATATGCTGACACAGATGAACAGTAGCTTCAAGAATTCAAACACGACGGGTCGCTCGAGACGTACACATCGGGTCCTCTAGCTCTCTGAGGTAAAATGCCAGCACAATGCTCTAGCTCTCTGAGGATAAATGCCAGCACAATGCTCTAGCTCTCGAGGATAAATGCCAGCACAATGCTCTAGCTCTCGAGGATAAATGCCAGCACAATGCTCTAGCTCTCGAGGATAATGCCAGCACATAAGGTACTATGCTATTCTTATCATCTCTGAAACTGGCACACTGCTTTGTTCAGTGCTTCAGTTTGGGGGGGTTGTGGTCAGAATACAAGTACTTATATTTATTTGATTATTTTAGGTTTATTACAAGTTTTACAGTTTATCAGAATAATCTGATAAACTGGGTTTTAGGGTTTTGCTGGTTTTACAGCACATGACTAATGACTCATTTAAGAGTCAGTCATTTTAGGATTACTGTTTATAATTACTAATAAATGAACAACGTCCCCCCCCCTGAGGAGGAGAACGTTGAGATACAGTTATCTCGCGTATACTTACTACAGTACGAGTTAAAGACTCATGTTGTCCTCCGTGTCGTTTAATATTTGGTCCAGTAACCATTTCCGATGTAGGCGCCTTACGTTTATTACTTGGTAAGGTAATAGCCAAAGGTTGTTCTTCATTAGTAAGTAAGTTCGAAGGATTTTTTGCTCTGATGGTAAGCAGATCAGAAAGTTTAGTCACATAGGAAGTAAGTGGCAAATAGGGAATTTCAGATCAATCCGGGTTTGTAGTCACCTGAGGAAACCCTTTCCGTTTATCTCGTATGTTCCTATGTAAACGCTATGCCATTTCTTATTAAAAATACGAAGGAAGTCGCGTGATTCCCGAATTGCATCGGAGGTTAGCCAAGCTACTGCTCCATCTATAAAACGGGTCTTGTAGTAAGTGTAACCGTCTTTGGATGTTTTGTCAATTATATCTTTGACTTGTGACTCCATAACTGGGACATCAGAATCAAATGAGCGAGCGTATGAGAGTTCGGAGGTAGGGATACGGTGAGTGCCTAGAATAGTTGCGCTAGTACCATCTATGTTATTCACTTCGTAAGTATCACTCTTCCCATCATGGTAGGAAATAACAAAAGGTCCGATTGTCATAGAAGAGAGTTCGGTAACGTTGGCATTGCGATTTATAATGTTAACATAATCTCCAACTTTGACCTGAACAATGTTCTTAGTGTTATTCCATTGGTCATACGCTTTAAGTAGGACACGATTTTTGTGCTCGAGTAAACAGGGGTAACCAACGTTCTGCATATGCTCGATCTTTTGTAGCCACGGATTAACGTGTTTATCGGGCGCAGTTTTGTCAAACGTTGCTTGTAATTCGCTATAACGGCCATAGAAATAGTGAAACGGGAGTGTTCCAGTTTGAGGATTTATGCAGTTATTCATTTGAGTCTGAACCCATTTCAAATGATAAGGCCACATATCCTCAACGTCATCTAGTGCGATACACAATAGCTTCTTTAGTTCTCTATGACGTGTCTCATTTGCACCCTGCGTTTGAGGTTTATATGGAACACCACGCCTATGGGTCATGCCTGATACGAGTATAAGTGCCTCCATTACGTCGGTACAAAACTCACGCGGCCCTGAACTGCAGCCCCCTGACAGCGCACCCAAAGAAAACCGATGCAGATATCGCCTCCCCCGCCGACTTCCGCCCCATCACGCTTACGCAAATAGTCAGACGCATCTTTGAAAAGTGCTTTCTTAATCTGATTACGAGCCACCCCGGCTCTGCTACCCATGCTACCCAAGCTGGCTTCAAATCACGGTACTCCTGTCTTACCCAAACAAGGCTCAATCGTCGGCCCCCAGCTCTTTATTATCTACAAGGGTTCTTAGCTGTCACGCTAGCACAACTTCGGCCCAAGCGCCTCCGCTCTTATTTATTTGTTGATGACACACGGATCCAAGCCCCTCGACCGGTTTCGCTCCAGCCCTTCTTAGATGACATTGATGCGTGGGGACGCAAATCTGGCCTCGAACAGGGTGTCATTAAACCCCGAGTACGATCTACCGACTTGCGACACGCGGCGCCAACCCTCCGTATAAATGGTGAGCTTATCACGCCGACGCTTGCAGACGCACCTTGGAACACACGTTACCTCCCCCTGAAGATGGCGCCCACACATGCCGAACTGAAACACTCCAAACATCTGGGGTTCCCACTCTCTCACGGAGTACCAGGAATCAACCTCGCCAGACATATAGAATCCCTGGTTGCAGCATTGTCACTGGGTATCGCCTCTTTCCGCGCTTATGGCTTCCATGGCTTCAGCTGGCGACACCCCCGCAACCGACTGGTGATGTTCAGAACATTCATTCTATTCACGGCTACATATGGGCTGAACATTATTGCGTGGGCTCCGCCTATATGGAAGGATGCGTTGGACCCCCTGTTCGAGCGCTTTAACTCAGCACTCATCCAAGCAGCAGCCATCATCACGGGCACTAAATATCCTCGGTTTCCCAAACATCAAACAAACTTACTTCACTTTTACGGCCTGCTCCCCGCGCGACCATTCGCGGACTACCTCAGATGTTGCCTGGGAATACAACTCCACTCAATGGCCAGCACAAATCCACTTACCCCTCTGATGCAACCCGCCTGGGCCCACGACAAACCATCACTGCGCTTTCCGTACAGTATCTATGCTCACCTGAAAACTGTACACAAAACCACGGGCGGGCGTACACCCGACCATGTAGCCCTCCGCCAACGCTGTGACGACATCAGGAAGAACTCAACAAAACGTTGGTTCAACAAGGAGATCGCGGCAATGGCCCGGCGCCAATACTACCAACAACTGGTTATGGGTAAACCGCCAACCTCAAACCAAGACACAGCCAGACACGACAGCTTCAATCGCTGCTTCGGGTCTACACCAATCCGGCTCTGTGCTATGATTGTAACGAATACGTACATGTTCACATTGCTCGACTACCGCACCGACGGCTGTCTCTGCCCTGTCTGCCCCGGTAGCCACAAGTTCACTACCAGCCACTTTACCTGCATCCAACAACTGATTCGACGCATCCTGGTAGACCCGAAACTGCCGCCCATTGGCCCTGACCTCCTTCAGTAATTGCAGGAGTGCCACGACTTCCACGGTATCTGGACCCTCCACGAACACCGTGAATCTTTTCTTCAGCATGTTGAAGTATCACCGTACCCTCACCCGTCCCTGACACATCAACAGATGTTCTCCATACCCCGGCTAATCACGCTGTTGAAGTACTACTTCCAAATTTTGGTTCAAACCAAATCATCGCGCTTGTTGGTTCCGCCTATGATACTTCCGATCCAGGCCAGCCAACACATACCGAATTCATCCGTGGTCTGGTGCAGCATTGGCTTACCCCCCATCCTCGCTCCTCGACCGGATTATGATGGATAACCTGGTCCTTCTCGGTATTTCATACTCTGCACTATCCCATTCCGCGGCACTACACGGCGCAGACCTGATCCGTACCACAAAAGTGGGTACTCTACTTAGTAGGTCACCAAGCGAAAATATGGAACATTCGATAGTAACAGTGTTTTGTCAACACCGGCCCCGAGTTGACTCAGCGCATATTTTCCATTGTCGACTCACTTGACCCAAGCTTCAAACGGTATTTTACTGAACACTTTTTCCCGTCAATCTTTCCTGAACCACTACAGCGACTATGAGAGCCATACCATATGTTCATACATTGTATGTTTCGCAACTCCTGACTGTCCTTTAAGCAGCGCTTTAAGTAGTTGAGTGCGAGCTTCAGGTTCTCTTAGAGCTTTGAGTCTTTGATCCATGGCCTTAGCTAGTTCCATGTTTTTACGATCTAATGCCGTCTCAATCGGCATTACCTCGACTGTATTCTTGTTGGGTGCATGTGTTGTACGAGTCTTGAGCTTTTGTTCAAACTCCTTAAACTCCTCTAGTTTAGCTAAGAACTCGGTTGAGGGTTTGTTTTTGGGTTTTCCTTAGTGGTACCTGGAGGACCGATGCGACAAACGATGGTGTGTTTCCAAGGTGTCTTCTTAATAGAATAAGATCCCTGATACAAGAACGTGTCGGTTTCACGGTCGACATAGATAGGCTCGTCTTGTATCATATTAATTAGATCACGTATCCATGGGTCGGAGCTACGTAAGGGACAACACAGCGTAATGGTAGACTTAGTAATATTAACATAATTTAATAACTGTGCGATAAGTTGCCTTGGTGGGTTAGCCCACGCATTATGCTTTGATAAGTCAAGTTGAAAGGCATCACCTTTAGGATGAGTCAACGACCTATAATTAGAAACCTGTTTGTTATGTTCTGCGGCGAACATATCAATAGTAAATGGACCCCATCTTGATTGAGCTGTGGTCAAAACCAAGTGTCACTTGATAAAGAGTGTTAAGTCTGAAATAAGCTAACTCAGTCAGAAGTGCCGATATGAACTGTGCGTCTGTTGTATTTATTAATCACGTCTTTATGTAAGACGAGATTTTCTCTAACAACGACAGATTGTGAAAATCTCCGTATCTAAGATTCCGGTCTCCTAGTTACTAATTAATGATGACACTCGGTGAGTCATCATTCTATTCCTCTAAACTATATGCTACTATCTAATCCGGTCCTTGGCCCGGTCATCAATAAATTCCTCTACACGGACCGTGGGGTTATTGCATCGTTAAAATTATTATTGAGCAATTATTACATATTGTCGTAATTAACTTGTGCTAGCAATATCACTCAGTCAACTGTAAACAGACAAAAGTACCGGTTTTGTATTAAAATATTTGAAACAAATAACAGTCGTAAATCTACCTAGTGTTGTTTTCCTATCCTCCTATCGTTATTATTGTTATTATGAATATATATATATATATATATATATATATATATATATATATATATATATATATATATATATATATATATATAGATATATATATTTAGAAAATAAATATATAACTGAATAATTACAAATAACAACATTCGTAAATTTATATAGTGTCGTTATTCCACCCTACTGTTGTCTGGGACTTTCGTTAAATATTACAATTCTTTATGTAAATTCTCGTAATTCGTTACTTTTTATAACGCCCTATGTGTAATAGGCGAGTGATACTATAGTCTCAATGTGTGTGCCTAAATTTGGCATACCACACATATTCTGTAGTAAAAGTCCCCTTAAACCACTATCAGTGTGGAGTTAGAATTAGTTTACAATTAATTCACACGAGGTGAATTATTTGTAGACCACGTAGACAATCAAATATAAGAATAAATACACCGCACTGAGCCTCAAAGAGAATCAGTAGGTTTTAGTATCGTATTTTGATGTGTTTACTACAATTCGACTATGATTGTCTTTTCTTGGATTAACGTTAAACCATTGCAACGTTTATGTTTGTTGCGTTCTATTTCATAGTATAGTAGACTAATAAACGTTTTGTTTTCAAACACGTATATTCAAACTACTTTCTATTTAATATATTATATCTCTTTCTAGCCGAAAAATACTATGCTATAATATATTGAACATATGTTCAATCTTTTAGCAGTGAGTATAGATATTATTATTGAGTGTGATGCGGATAGCGTTTGTGAGGAATTGGTGGTCATCCCCCCACTATGACTGTATAAGCGCTCGAGGTATCGTCGAGTGCAGGTGTTGATATCTTTGTTGTTTTTCCGTGCTTACATGAAAGTGTTATATATATTACTGTACTGCTTTGTGATTTACATTAGCTCGGTTAATATTTAAAATGGTATTAGTGCTATTGTTCTTTTCTGTTTTCCTTTGTTACTTTATTTTTTGTTTTATGTGTTTTGTGTAAGCTATGTGATAATGTAATGTTGATGTGTATGTATGTTTCTTGCAATAGACTATCAATGGTTGTTACACTGATTGCTATGTGTATATAATACCATCGATAATATTTAGATTTCTAAATTCGATGGCAATCGTTTGTATGATGATTTCTATTTGTATTATGGTCCACTAATAGTCCGTACTTTAGTGGTGTATATTCATCCATTATGTTATTTTCGTGCTCGTGTATTCTATGTCGTATATTAACTCATGTTATGTGGTATGCGTGGCATGTGAGACGCCTTATGACGTCATATCATAATTATAAGGGTATTAAGCCAAGGAATAGGCAATGATTTAGATGTTTTAATATTAATTGTCTGTTTATTATTGTGGTCGTTTCGATTGTTCTATAATCTGTCTAATTGTCATCGTATTAAGTCTCGTTTATATTAATCTGATATCCACGGAGTGAAATTTAACAATCACGCGTGAGATTTTAACCGTGTATGTGATTCTAGTGAAAGTATTATTGTATCTGTAGATTTATTGCATTTATAATGTCTTAAAGTCTCTATTATGTACTTTCGTATAGATAATATTATGAATCTACCAGTGATTTAAATGGAATGCGATGTCTTCGAACAATTTGTGAATTG
Organism: Sphaeroforma sirkka; assembly: GCA_001586965.3. Classification (NCBI taxonomy): domain Eukaryota; class Ichthyosporea; order Ichthyophonida; genus Sphaeroforma; species Sphaeroforma sirkka. The sequence continues at coordinate 163,771 of LUCW03001715.1, forward strand.
AAAATTTTCGATTATGTTGTGTGTGCGGAAGCCATGTAGTTGTGAGGCTCATGACTTCCTCTAATATGTGTGAAAGTATGAATGTCGTAGCGTATCTAGTTCGCGAGACATATGTGTTTATGTGTATGTGTGTATGTTATTTGTTAGTTAGTTACCTGTTTATGTATGTTAACGTTTTGAGCAATATTTAAACGTTTATTACAAAACATAAACGTTTTATAAAAACGTTTTGTTATATTTTTAAGTAAGACCTATTTTCAGGCCCCGTTTGTTTTTTTTAAAAAAGATACCCGTAAACGCATCGGACTAAAAGCAAATAATTTTGACAGATATGACATGTTCGTGCTGCTTTGCCCCCGCTAATACCCCAGCCTGTGCATATACATAATTATTGTTCGAAATGTTAATATATCCTCTTCCTTCCTTGTATAAAACAGATTCGACGAAGCAGATGCACGCCCGTCTTTTCAATAAACGATACTCAGAGATAACCTCTGTTTGTCGCATCCTCGTAGTCAACCCTTTCATATGTGTTATATAATTATCTGCTCGAGTATAATTGTGATTACTTCGCGATGTCTTGCTAACCGTGTGTGCGTGTGTGTGAATGTTGTGTGGTGTCCTCTGAAGCATACTCGAGTTGGGCGCGCATACGGTGACTCCGTCACAGCGCCTTACACGTTCCGACGTCTACGTATTTGTGTGACATGTTCCGACTCTTGCGTAATGATGTTATACATGTTCCGCCACCTACGTAATAATGTAACACGTTTCAACTCTCACGTAATAATGCTATCCAACTCAACATCAGTCACAGCGACAATGCAACACGCTCGGAGCTGCGGGTGCTCACCGATTTTAGTGCTCACGCAAAGTTCAATGCGCCGTGTCCTCAGGGTTGCGCGCCTCTGAGTAAGAACTTCCGGGGTGCTCACCTTCATTCTCAGCATCTAAATAAACGTACATAGTCTATTCTGTCTACTGTGAGGGTACCATGCAACACGCTCGAAGCTACGGTTAATAATCGAGCACACACAAAGTGCAATGCGCCGTGTCCTCAGGGTTGCGCGCCACTGAGTGAGAGTCAACAGGGTACTCACCTGTACTCTAAGCATATAGATATCATTGCCACGCACAACCACTATTCATTGTTTAATGACGTTCTGTTTTAAATTGTTTTGCCTTGTCTATCCATGGATAGTGTATGGCTGATGTATAGCCATTATGGTAATTTGTTATGAGTATGTATAGACGTGTAAATGTCGTCTGTGTTATAAATATGTCTCTACGTGTAACTGTCGTCTATTGAATGTATTTTGATGTAGTACCTAGTTAACTGATAGATAATATGTCAGATCACGGTAATGCCAAGTAAGCTGCTATCGTAAATATGTCTATACCAGTTTACTTTGTTAATATTATCGGTTGAGTATAGGTATACTCGTGCATTCGTTACTCATGCGTACAGTAAGGACGCAGCCTCGGCCAGACATACCAACTATCAAGGTCGCTCTAGCCTTGTACCAGCCGTCGCTGTCGTCGACACTCACGAGTTTGAATCCGCTTACGGTATGCAGGCACTACGTTCGGATCATCAAACGTATCTGCCGTCACCCATGTGGGAGAGCCCTCTAACCAGCGTACCAGGTACTCCGATTGCTGAGTTACCTCATTGTGGCGGTGTGCTATGATGTGTCGGAATGTCGATCCCCCTTCTCTCCATAGCGATTCATCGAGCGGTGGCTCTGTGGCTCGGTGGACTAGCCGAATAATCCCCACATTGACCGGACGGTCTCTAAGTTCCGGTGGTTTGCTGCCATCCTTGTCTCGTAATTGATAACTCTGATTGACACGACTATGAACAACGTATGGGCCTACCAGAGGCTTCATAGCTTTGGTAGTCGCGCCTTGTACGAGTATCATAACAACATCTTCAGGCTTAAACTCAATTAAATCAAACTTCCGCATCTGGTCAGTGGCCTCCGCCATAGCATCAGTGTATTTGATAGTTTTCTGATGACGTTTCGGCAGAATCGTCTTCTCCAGGTCATCCAATCGTCTAAGCCATGTATCATGGGGAAAGGTAAGTGTTCATCCCACAGTTCCGGACAGCCCACACAAAGTGCGCGTACAAATTTGTGAATCCTCTTATGTCTGCGCTCTGCTGCACCCACTGTTTGAGGACGGTACGGTTGGGATGTTTTGTGTATGATCCCGAGTGCTCGTGTAATAGACCTGACAATGCTGTTGACAAACTCAGTCCCCTCATCACTCTGAATTTATCGGCGAAAGCCATGCTCACCGAACACCGATACTAATTCCATTGCCACCGTCTTAGCATCTTTTGCACGTAGCGCCCGTAGAATGGAGTATCCGGATGCCACATCCAAGACATGTAAAATAAACTTGTTGCCTTTAGTAGATGTCACTGCCATCGGAATGAGATCCATCTGGATATGGTCCCACGGATAACACGCCGTAATACTCATTAAAGGATGAAATCCCTTCTTCTTAGTGTCATTACCTAAACATGTACGATATAGTTTACGGACCTCTTCCGTTATTGAAAGCATTTGGTCCCAATTATGTTCATCGTCTCGCATCTGTTGTATCGTAACCGCTGGAGCAGGATATCCTTGTTCATGAAACTGCCAAGTGAGTTGCACCTGGCGGTTAGCCTCCTCATGTCCAGGGTGATTAATCACTGTCGCCCCCGCACAAATCTCAGGTACTTGTTCCGCAACCTGACGAGTACGTCTAGTCATGGCCGGTTGTGCCCATGTCTCTTGATAACTTACTAGCTTCTTCACACACAGGTACCTCGAGACCTAAGTTACACCAAAACGATGGAGACACTTTATATCCCGACGGAGGGCCGATATGTACCACTACTGTATGTTTCCATGGGTACTTACCACCCGCCTGTGTACCATGCTTCAAGAACTCATGGGCTGTGCGCGGGATTAGCAATGGATCTGCTTGCATCATCGATAGTAGCAGAGGGAACCATGTTGCGCGTGTGTTCAATGGTAGACATATTGTTGCGGGTGCCTTATCAGCCAATACTTTACGAAGTACCTTATGAATGAGGCGCCATGGTGGATTCATCCATGCATTGTACTTGCTCCAGTCAAATTTGAACGCGCCTCCGTCTTTATCGTTAGACTATTATTGGGGTAACTGAGCATTGTGGCTGGATGCAAACGCGCCCACATCGTTCGGTCCGAATTGTGTTTAACCTTGATAAAAAAAATCAGGGTACAACTTCCAGCACGATGTATAGAAGATGGCCGGAAAGTTAATATCCGCCGTGCCCTCATGAACCAGGCTCCACATGTCTGGTAGTTCATTGATCGCAGTAAACCAGGATTGTTTACCAAGCATAAAACTACGGCCAAACAGCGGAGACTCAACAAGGTTTATCCCAGCATCAACCAAGGAGAGAATCTAAACTCAGAGAGGGACACAGAAATATTTTAGATGGAATTATCTCGGAACCGAAATGCCGGGAGTATGGAATCATCAATATAGAATATCTCTGATGGGCATAAAGGTATCCCTAACTATCGGAGAAGTACAATCTAAGAGCATAAGGCCAAAGATTGCAATGGAAGCCACAATCGTTGAAGACGTGGTGACGCTGCCTTTGGATTGGATCGTAGAATAAGTGAGAACCTTTTTCACCTTAAGAGGTGTTTTTTTAATGGCTCAAGAATTACGAGTCAAAAGCATATAAAAGCAGGGACTCGAATCAAATAAATCACAACTATTCATTTAAAACTTAAAACACTTTAAGATACTTTAATATCTGAGAACAATAACTTATCAGGTCCGTTTTATCACTACTCTGAGAATGACAAGCTTCGATTTGAAACCAAAGGTTAAATTTCTAATTCTGGATAAGCCGGTCCAGTGGGACCAATGGAAAGCTCAATTGGATATGATCCTGATGAAACAGGGTCGCCTACAACTGATCGAGGTCGCTACACCACCCGATGACTACTATGAGACTCAACGTGAAAGTGGAGCCGCGTCTGAGTCAATTTATCATACGATCTCTCGTAGACTTCAACAGGAGTTACTCCACATCATGAAAGAACCCTACGCATTTTTCAAGGCATTGGAAACCAAATTCAAGATTAACACCCAGGGAGGTATCGGCCGCTTAAGAAAGGAGCTCTGGGCAAAAACGCAGAAGAGTAATGAAACTTTGGAAGCTTTTATCGGTGATATTAATTTGAAGAAAATGGAATTGGAGAAACGCGAGGCTCCACCGTCTGAGATTGACTTGAAAATCGTCTTGAAAGAAGGCCTCAATGAACGTTTTAAAGCTGCAAGGACTCATCTCAATACAGTCGATACTGACGTCATGAGTTACGAGGAGCTCTGTGAATATCTCCCAAAATTCCATATGGAGGAAATTCAAACATCAACCTCTAATACCGAGACTCGAGGAGGAAAGAGAGCACTTTCTGCCAGAGCAGAACAAAAGTGCTTCAATTATAGCAAACCAGGTCACATTGCTCGTGACTGCCGATCCAAGCATTGCAGACCCAGACCGCACATTTACTCTGACCGCAGGGAGTATCGCAAACCTTATGAAAATCGATATTCTAACAATCGTGGAAATAACTCCGACGATCGCCATCACCGTAAAAGAGCTGAGGAGTCCAAGCCCCACCGCAAAGACGGTTCAGTACCGAAATCTACACCCTACTCACGACGCGTCGACTATCCGTTGAAGAAACCCAGCTATCATCAAGACAAACGTAACGAATTTTATAGAAAAGCATCTAAAGTAAGAGGATACTACTCCAGGGAAGAAATGCGTAAACCTCCTAAAGTAAGGTTCAATTTGGACAGGAATAATGAGCAGAATTCTAGTAGTGACGATGAAGGCGTTAGAGCATTTTCAGCAATTGCCGACTATGTCGAATCTGACATCGAATTGTCAGATGAGGATATGCCAGAAGCCATCATGGCTACCCCCGAAAATTGCTCCGGATTCGTGATTAAGACTAACATCGAGCCGGACGAGAGAGAACTATCAGATTTTACTCTAAATAATTATAGTTCGGACGAAGACAATGGACCGGCGAAACTTTTACTCGACAGCTCTAGTGAGGATGACTACGATGACCTACCCAACCTGCTGTCCGACAGCGACTCCGAAGAAGATAAGCTTTTAGCGATAAATTTAGGGAGGACGTTATCTCTTCACCTATCAAAACTATAGAATCTGAGATAATTTTTGGCTAAAGAGCATCTACGACTGACAAAATAACAATGGCTGAACCTAGTGGGACTCTAGACAGTGGAGCCTCAGTCCACATTATTAACGATCTGGAGTTGATATCAAACGCAAAGTGTCACTTCACAAACGTACACCTAGCTGACGGGACTATTGGTATCGCAACTCATTCAGGGCAATTGAGTGACGCTGGAAGGGCTATTTATGGCCAACCCTAAAAACCAACTTAATCAGTGTCCCCCAATTAACCAAGGCAGAATACAAAATATACATGGATAACGCAGTCTGCCTCTCACTATCTCCCCAACACCTGGTATATAATTGCGAGCAAAAGCAAGGCGTTTACGTCGTACCCCTGGAATTTTTTTCAAAAGAATTTGCTTAGACCGCCAGCTGGCATGAACGACTAGCACATCCAGATCACTTACCCAAGGGCCTACCACCTATCGACTACCATGCAAACTGCAAGTCTTGTATCATGGGTAAACTTGTCAGACGTCGGACACGAAAAATCAGAAAGAACGCCCCATCACAGAACCCAATGGACTTACTCTATATTGACCTTATTGTAAAATTTAAACGGAGTATCGGAGGAAATTGCTATGGCCTTACTCTCATAGACGATTGCTCCAACTTTGAGAAATTCGAACCTCTGTCCACCAAGAAAGCGCCTGTAGTATATGACACCTTACTCGGAGCATTGGACGACTTAACAGTACAAAGTGGACGAGAAGCAAACATCTTACAATTCGACCGAGGCTCGGAATTTGTGGATAAGGAAGTAGAGACTAACTTACGAAGACTTGGCTACGATATTCGATCAACACCAAAAGACTCACCACAACACAATGGAAAAATTGAGCGGAGCCATCGTACTAATTTAGGAAGAGCTAGAGCGACTCTGCACAACTCAGGATTAGGTGATGAATTTTGGAGTGAAGCATACCAACATGTCACAGACGCTCACAACAACATCGGGAGTAAGAGGAACCCGACAGCGCCAATCGAAAGGTTCACTGGTCGTAAACCAAATTATAACCGTTTTCGAACTTTCGGCAGCAAATGTTTATGGAGGAAGACGACTAAAAGCAACAAATGGGATAAACGTGCTCGCCGTGGAATTGTGATGGCTAACCCCCAGCGAACCACCTCTGATACTTTTCGAGGTTTTAGTCCAGAAACCAACAGAGTATCACGAACCAGAGATATACGCTTTTTTGAGGATGAATTTTACATATGGAAGGATGGACAGTGTACGGAGCAGGCTACAGGAAGAAAAGCTGAGCCGACGAACGACAGCTTATCAACTGTATCTTCACAGCCTATGGACACAGGCGAAATTACTCAAACCACCTCTAGTAAACGTCATCGAGAGTCAAAGGACTCTGACATTTCATCAACATCAAATTATTCTGCTGCTTCCAAAGACCAGACTGACACCATATCCGCACACATCTCAAAGCGGAAAAAGGCCGGACACCGATCTTCGAGAGAAGTCACAAATTTGCAAATTTCAGATAATCCAGCCTGGATGAGCAACAAGAGTAATGACAGTTGTCGCTCTGGACGAAGAAGAAACTCAACAACTGCCTTTTCAGCTACTCAACTTCAGCAACAACCTACGCCAGCGCAAATCCCAATTCCCAAGACTTTCCGTGAAAAGGAGTGGATGGATGCAGCGACCAAAGAAGTCCGAGACCTAGTGAAACGAGGGACCTTTACTCTTGTAGACTCTAAACCTGCAAAAAGCGCGATTATGAACTCCAAATGGGTCTTTACTCCTAAAATGAACTCTGCTGGAAAAATCCGACTGACCGTAGCCGGATATAATGCTGTCGAAGGAGTGGATTTCGAACGGAGTGACGCCAAGGTAGTGAGCAAAGAGACTGTCCGCATTTGTTTGGCACTAACAGCCAGTAAGAAGTGGCATGTCAGACAGTTCGACTCGCCAAATGCATACTTAAACGGGAAAATGAATCGTTACGTATATCTGAGGATGCCACAGGGACTACACCTGGCCCTTGATTTACTCAGCGAAGAGGAGCAGAAATTATATCATGAGTACAGCCAAGGTAACAAAGCCGTATGGTGCAGAGTAAATTTATCACTCTATGGCCTAAAGCAATCTTGCTATTTATACTTTGCGGAGATCTGTGAGGTCCTAGGTCAACAGGGATATCAGCCAACGCGATCAGACCCATCATTGTTTTTTTGAAAAAAAAATCCGACGGCACCTTGGACCTGGTCATTGTATACGTGGACGATAAAATCGCGACGGCCTCCGACAAACGAACTCTGGATATTTTGGAGGCAATTTTATTCAAAAAAATGGTCAACAAAATCAATGCCAAAAAAGCAGAATGGTTTTAAAATGAAAATGAGATTTCTGTCCTCAGGAGTAGTCACCATACACCAACAAATCTACTTCAGCACATTACTCCAAAAATATAACTTGGAAAATGCTCAGCCGTCACCAGTACCTCTGCACAATACAGATTTGACACCATGTCATTTTTACAGGCTCGCCGGAAATATGCCCTACAGAGAACTTATCGGCGCCCTTCGGTACTTAGCTGATGGTACACGACCAGATATCACATTCGCCGTGAACGAATTATCAAGGCACCTTGACAAACCATTCCTACGTCACTGGAATGCTGCCAAGCGAATCCTTCGATATCTGAAGGGCACCTCTGGATATGGACTGAGGTTTGACCCTGAGATATCCCTACAGCCGGTCGCTTTCGCTGATGCAAGCTTTGCCTCTGACGCAACAGACCGAAAATCAACAAGTGGTTGCGTCACTTTTATGTGCGGCGCACCTGTGATTTGGGGATCAAGAAAGCAGAAACTGACAGCATAGTCTACTTGCGAAGCAGAAATCATTGCCCTAAATGATGTCACAAAGGAGATCTGTTGGTTGCGAAATTTACTGTCGGAACTTGGTATCAACATTGGACCAATTGTCATCAATCAAGACAACCAATCGGCGATAAAAATTGCTGAAGATGATAAGGTGAACCGTAGGACGAAACACCTGGACCTAAGACACTATTTTATCCGGAATAAAATTCAAGACAACTCGGTGGTCTCACGATACACGCCCACAGACAAGATGACTGCTGATGCTCTAACGAAAGCACTCGTGGGAAAATTAGTCGTTAAACACAAGAAAACCATGGTTAAGCCTGTAGCTGGAGAAAATGCATACTCGCACAGAGCATAGAGACTGAGAACCCGATAAAGCGGGGCTGGAAAGCTTAAATATCTCTTGAAACAAATAATTTTGATAATGAACTCTCAAAGTTACAAGCTGTGTGCAATGAGCTCCCAATGATGAAAGCTAACAAGCAACGAGCAATATGAAAAATTAAAAGAGCTAAAAATTCAAATGTTAGTTTTTTCAGGCCAGACCGTGAAAACATTAACGTTCTTGTTTTTTATACATATTATTTTTTGAAAAATATATTTGTGCCCTGCACCTATGATTGTATTACGGGTTACTGAGTTGATCTTTGTCCTGTTTGTTTTTGTCCGACTTTCTGGCCTGCGTGCAGTGGGCTGAACCTCTCCCCAAATTTTGGGCTTCTGACCGTACACATTTTGATCCAACATTCGAACGTGACGCACAGGACAATTTTCAACTGGGCCATGGGCCAACCAGATTAACACTTAATGCAAAATTTATGAAGCCAGCGGGAATATAATTACTGACCTATACATTTTTCTAGCGAAGTACTTTACCACCTAACCAATACACCTGTTGATCCGGTATATACTTCATAACATCAATATTTTTCAGTCCTGATTTCCCCTCTTACAGGATATCACAGGCGAAATTTTTCTCAGTTTAATTTTCGGCCATATCTTCGAAGCACACCTAGGGATCAAATTTTGTTTTGAGAAGCTTGGATTCCGTCAAACTACATCTCCAGCTTCAGGGGGAGTATTGATCGCAGTAAACCAGGATTGTTTACCAAGCATAAAACTACGGCCAAACAGCGGAGACTCAACAAGGTTTATCCCAGCATCAACCAAGGAGAGAATCTAAACTCAGAGAGGGACACAGAAATATTTTAGATGGAATTATCTCGGAACCGAAATGCCGGGAGTATGGAATCATCAATATAGAATATCTCTGATGGGCACAAAGGCATCCCTAACTATCGGATAAGTACAATCTAAGAGCATAAGGCCAAAGATTACAATGGAAGCCACAATCGTTGAAGACGTGGTGACGCTGCCTTTGAATTGGATCGTAGAATAAGTGAGAACCTTTTTCACCTTAAGATGTGTTATTTAATGGCTCAAGAATTACGAGTCCAAAGCATATAAAAGCAGGTACTCGAATCAAATAAATCACAACTATTCACTTAAAACTTAAAAACACTTTAAGATACTTTAATATCTGAGAACAATAGTTTATTCAATTCTCCTGGGACATAGGTTGTCACGAAGTTAAATTGCGCAATAGTATGATGCCAACGTTGCAGCATACTATTCAGTTTCAACTGGGTGTTCATGTATACGAGCGCCTTATGGTCCGTATGCACCGTAAAGCGTTGGCCTATTAGGTGATCATGGAAGTGGACCAATGCATATGTAAGTGCTAACAGCTCCTTCATCGGTGTTGCGTATGTCTGTTGCGCCTTGTTGAGAGTCTTCGAAAAGAACATCAAGTAGTGCTTGCGACCGTCAATTAACTGAAACAATGCCCTGCCAATACCGTAGTCACTGGCGTCGGTCTCTAACTCTAGTGGGACCCCGTCAACCGGGAAGTTCAACCGAACTGCAGATACAATTGCTTCCTTCATCTGATTCCATGCCAGTTGATGTTCTGGTTTCCAACGATCCCCAATGGGTTCTTTCGGTTTGAGTTTTGGGCATGATCGCGGTGGGGCCACTTTATGTGCAAATTTAGGTAGGTGTTCATGTAGAAAGTTCGCCAACCCCGATGCAGATGCTATGTCCCGTTGACATCGTGGTACTGGCCAGTCGATCAACCTTTGTTGCTTCTTATAATCAACATCAATGCCTTTCGCAGAAACCTTCTTTCCCAGGACCATCACCTCACTCACTGCAAAGTGACATTTCTTCTGGTTAAGTTTGAAGTTGTTCTCGGGAAGCCGTCGGATGACCTCCTCCACTGTTGCCATATGCACCTCGTAATTGTCAGATGCAATTATAAGGTCATCGACGTAGCACTGCACGTCTAAACCCGCCATCAGATTACTAATTGTACGCTGTAATTGTGGCGTAAGGGTCGACAATCTAAATGGAGCCGACGTGAAGGAGTACTGGTGACTATCCCAAGTAAACGAGAACACATGTTGTGAGTCCTCGTGGACTGGGAGACGGTGATATGCCGCAGATAAATCTAGCGTGGTATAATATCCCTCGTAAATTACTGATAACCTCATTAACCTTTGGTAATGTAAACTGGTCGCTCAGAATAAGGGCGTTGATTTGTTGCAAATCCAAACACACCCTAACCTTAACGAGTTCCCCCAATGGTGTAAATGATGGTACTGCTAGTAACGGCAGGTTGTTCACTGACGCCGACGTACGGCACTTGGTTACCAATTCATGTTCTCATTTATGTACCTGTTGTCTGACGTGTGGTTTGTACTTATCCGATACAAAGTTCCGTGTTTGCCGTCGAAGGCCTAACAGTTTATCTCGAGATATGGAAAGGGACACTTCACTGCCTGGTAACGTACATCTAGCTTCGTCAAAAAATAGTCTCGTTGGCATCTAAATACTTCCGTAGTTGTTGCCTTATATCCTCAGGCTCGGACAAGTCTGGTGCCATGCGTTCATCCATAACATTACGATTGATTTCCGGAAATGGTGTAGATAGTTCCGTGAGACCTAAGCCCAATTCGCCCATAACATCCATTCCCAGAATTACATCAATGTTATCGGGTAAATTCATAAGCTCAAACGTACAACCTGCAGCAGACTTCGTACCATACTACACCGTTGTGGCGTGTGTCCTGCCTAGGCGCGGAGTGCGGAAAGCTTTATCTGCCAGGTATATATAACTCTCCTTAGCTGGTGGTGTAATGGACAGTTGCGCCTTTGTTGCGGATGCCTGAGTGATAACGGAACGGTTCGCCCCCGTGTCAATGAGTGTGCGCATCGCATATCCGTTGACTTAAAACGTAACATATACACGATTGTCATTAGAAAACAATTTATCTTTTACTGCAAATATTCTTGTTGCCATTTGACCAAACGTAACACACATGTTTAACTCAGACACCCAAACATCTCAGTTTGAGTTCGGTTCCGCTTCCCAACCGGCGGGCCCTTGCTCAGCCTCCATCAACTCGTCTTCACTGGCGACATATGACTCGTCGACCAAATTATGAATGTGCATCACCTCGCTCTCTCATACCTCAGCTGGCGTCGGATCAGGCATCTGATCATCTCCAGCCACGAGATTAACGCGAGGGTGGAAATTATTACCCTGCGCCTGTTGTGTGCGCGCGGATGTTCCTCCAGCCGACGTACGGTGCTGTGGCGCACCTCCAGGGTGTGTACGGCTACCCGTGTTTGTTGAAGTCGGTGCTCGCAGTAACTTAGGGCAACGTGGTGCGTGTGCTGGGCCAGGAGGAAGATTCTGCTCACACGACCTACAACGAGCCCTAGGGCTCGATGCTGGTGGCGCATGCGGATTAGCTCGTGTGTTGGCCTCCACAGGCGTCCATGTGCGTGAACGGGAACCCCCTGGGATTTGTAATGGTCGGGAGAGGTTTGCCCGACGTTGTTCATCCGCCTTGTCAATACTCACCCAAAATACATCACGCATTTTTATCGCGGAATATTCTCGTCAGTTAGGGTGCATGCGAAGAGTGTCACGGTAGTATACACCCCCCGCAGCTTGATTAATTAGGTTGAGCATACCATGATTGCGGTATACTTGTAGCGGATTCTCGTACTGTCGCATTTCCATAAAATCGACTTTGCGTTCAAAATCTCGAAGTTGGGTCTCGAGTGACACCGAAGGGCTTAACTTCATGCACGCCGATACATTTCTGTATGCGTTATCTTCCAGATCTTGTTCGTGTGTACGTACAATATAAGCAGTGGCGTCCTGGAACGACATGGACTGCAATTTTTGTTCGTTCTCCACAATAAAATCCAAAAGTGCCTTGGGTGCGCCTTCTTTCTGTAGTGCCCTATGGAGGCCCATTTGCATATAAATCGGGTCTAATTTGTGAAATTTTGTATTCTTATGCCAATCCAAAATAAACGCATGCAGCTGTATTTTCTGCGGATTATCTAAATAATAGCTGCCCTGTGGATCAGGTGGCCATTCCTTGGATGTCCGTTTGTCGACCGTTATTGTGCAAGTCTTTAACGTCTCGTTAGTTGTACGATTAAGCCCTGCAACGCACGAGCGTCTTCAGTGCGTCCCGCAGCTTTCATCTCTGCCGCGGTAGCGTCATTAATGCACGCCTCCGTAGGTGGTGATATCTTACATCGTTTCACCTCCTGTGTGTCTGCTAGGTAGCGATCGTGGTGAGCAGGCAAGTGCTTACGGTAAGCCAGTGTATCGATATGTATATTAGTATTGTCCTGACAATTCTCCTTTCTTTCTTCGGGAGATTGCGTATGACGATGCTGTTGTAATTTATCCCGAAATAAAAAATTCGCTGCCGCCCGACCGTGAGGCTGCTGGCGTGGAAATTTCATCACTCTGCGAAATGTCTCAAAGGACCGCTTCGCCGACGACGACAAATTTTGAGGGTAGCCATGTCCAAGTGTAGGTCCGCTGGGTCCAAAAAAATTCTACCAGGCGATTTCACTAACGTTTTTGAGTCCTGATACCAATCCGGATCAATAGGCGGCATCTCATCAGGGGTCGGAAATATTTGTGCCCGATTTTGAGCGTTTGCCAACAACTGCGCTCTACGAGTAGTATGAATATGATCGTCTGATGCCTGATACCAGTCTGGACCATTAGCCGGCATCTCATCAAGAGTCGGAATTGTCTGGTCTCGATTTTGAGCGTTCTTCAGCAATCGTTCGCGGCGCGTAACATGGACATTCGCGTAAGGAGCTTCGTGCGTCCAATCCTGCGCTTCATCGGGCTAATTCGCTTTATGGATAACAACTCCGCTTGTGTTGGATATTGAGAGGCCCAGGTGTGTGACCTTGTTGATTCGGCCTCAGACTCAGAAAAATCATCATCCGCTATCGCCTGCCGTGTCCTGGGGCATAGATGTGTCAATCTCTGTCAGTAACAACTTACGGAGTTGACGGAGTTGCTCTTTAATAAGAAGACTCTTTTCCTTTGCCTCCGTCACATACAACAACGTATTCAAGTGGCCTGCTTGATCCGCCATCCAGTCTGGGGCTCGGCGAATCCCATCCAAGGTTTGTATTGAGTACTGGGCCTCAGACTGCAGCCGAGTCAACTCCAAATGGATTTTCACCGTGTCGTCGTCTCCGGGTGCCGGTGTCTTGGCACATGCTGTCTCCACCTTAGTGCATAGCTCGGTCAAATACCGAATTGTTCCAAGCAGTCGTTTCAACAGTCGGGCACAGGCTTGCTTGCCCACCGTAGGCGACGGTCTGGCCTCGGGTCCCGTCATTGTGGTAATTGTTTTTGTTAAACTAAGTCGTTTCTTAGTTAGTTAACCTTTAAAGAACGTAGTGTAATAAATACTGTAGTTCGGTCACTTAAAAATCTGGTCAAAACCAAGTGACACTTGATAAAGAGTGTTAAGTCTGAAATAGGTGAACTCAGTCAGAAGTGCCGATATGAACGGCGCGTCTGCTATATTTATTAATCACGTCTTTGTGTAAGACGAGATCTTCTCAACAACGGTAGAGTGTGAAAATCTCCGTAACTAAGATTCCGGTCTCCTAGTTACTAATCAATGATGACACTCGGTGAGTCATCATTCTATTCCTCTAAACTATATTCTACTATCTAATCCGGTCCTCAATTCCTCTTAGGTCTGAGCCTCTGAGTCTACCGCTTTTAGGTCTGAGCCTCTGGGTCTACTGCTCTTAGGTCTGAGCCTTTGGTCGGTCATAGTAGATCCTCCTAGGTCTGAGCCTCAATAAATCCTCTTAGGTCCGGTCCTCTGGTCCGGTCCTAAGTCCCTGTTTGCAGTTCTTTGTCCACAGCGAGGTTAAATCATTTCTTATTAAGCATCCAATCGGTTGCTAATAACTCTTTAACTGTTTTCTGGTAGTCAGGGACAAGTCGAGAGAGCATGTCAGGAAGATGATTATGTATTCCTGGTATGTGTGTAATGTTGAAAGCGAACTTAGCAATAATATCATGCCAGCGGCTCACCAACTGTGAAATAGGGTTCATGTCTTTTAAATATGTTAAAGACTTTTGATCACAGGCGACAGTGAAGTAACTTCCATAAAGCTAGTCTTTAAACTGTCTTAGCGCAGTAACTATAGCAAGGAGCTCTTGTTTAACGGTAGGGTAATTCCGTTGACTTTTATTATAACTCTTGCTAAAGAATTGTATGTATCGTGGTTTGCCATTTATCGTTTGGTATAGCACTCCACCTACCGCTCGATCTGAAGCGTCGGTTGCTACTTGGAATGGGACGCCATCCACAAGGTATTGCATGATGGGTGCGTCTATTACTTTACTTTTGACTAGCTTGAATGCATCATCACATTCTTTAGTCCAGAGCTTTCCTAAAGGTCCTTTGTGCAGCCGTAGGTGACTGAAAGGCTTAAAATAATGAGAAAGATGAGGTACTGAATCCGAGAAGAAGTTAATTAACCCACATACAGAGTTCACATCTCTTCCAGTAATCGGTGTTGATAAATCCAACAGAAATTGTTTCTTGCCAGGATCAATTTCTACCCCTGCTGCAGATACCTTGTAACCAAGTACGTGTATAGTATCTTTAGCAAAAGAACACTTGTCCTCGTTAATCTTAAGTTTGGCATGGTTTAGTCGCTTTAAGAGTTCATTAACGAGTTCAACATGTTTATGTACTGTCTTTGCAAAGATAACTATATCATCAAAATATACTGATACGTTATCCGACAGGTCCGCAAATAGTTCCACCATAATTTGTTGGAAGAAAGAAGGTAAAATGTGTAAGCCTTCAGGCGCACCTTTAAACTGGTACTTCTTACCTTGCCAAGTATAAAAAAAGTATTTCCTATGCGGCTCATATAGTTGTAATTGATGGAATGCAGCTTTTAAGTCTACTTTGAAAAAGATAGTCGCACCTTCCATTTTGCGTAGTATCTCGCTTATCTTTGGTAAGGGAAATCTATGTTGCGGAACTAGCTTGTTGACTGGCGACAGGTGTAGTACTACTCTTGTGTTACTAAACGTTCCATCAGATTTATATTGATCGACCGCTAGGAGAGCTAAGTTAACTGGGGTTGCATCATATTTGATTTCAATTAGACCCTGTTTTAATCAATCGTTAATTTGGGTTTTGACAACGTCTTTGTGTCTCCAACTCACGTAGTTATGTGAAGGACACTTTAACTTAGAGAAGTTGACGTCTGCTAGGTCAAGCTTAACGTACCCGTTAGAGAACTTAAAAAATACACCAGTCAGTTATTGCAATCGTTCTGTTTTGTATAATTAAGTCCATAATTATATCGGTAAAATGCGGAATCATATCTTTTGCTTCGCTTTCCGGAGGTGTAGGTATCTTTAACATCTTATCATCTGACTGAACTTTATTTGGGTCTAGCCCATTAGGCAGACCAGTGAGAGTTATACCAAACTGAGAAGATCAGTCATACCTATAATTAAGTCATATTTCTGAGACATGTCACTAACGATTAGGTGAGTCTTTACTTCTCTTCTATCTGAGAACATTATGTGTACATAGTCAATGGCTTCTTCGCAACTGGTAACTTTGCCATTTCCCAAGATTAAATTAGTTGTTTCGTTATGGATAGCCATATCTGCAGCGTAGGCTACTCGGCGTGAGATAGCAGAGACTTCAGCTCCTGGATCAAAAA
Source organism: Sphaeroforma sirkka (assembly GCA_001586965.3). Taxonomy (NCBI): domain Eukaryota; class Ichthyosporea; order Ichthyophonida; genus Sphaeroforma; species Sphaeroforma sirkka. Next base: position 179,999 of record LUCW03001715.1, read on the forward strand.
GTGCTATAACTTTTTCTTCATTCACATAAACGGTTTGAAATATACGTTCATCTCCTTTGGTATAGATTTTATTGGACTTTTTCTCATAATCTTGCTCTAGTGCACACATATAGAACTGTCAGTGCTTAACTTGGACGTCCGGCATGTCCTTGCAATCATCTTTGTGCCAACCGTTAGTACCTTTGCAAGTAGTACAGTCTTTCAAACAATGCCCAAAGTTTGGCTTGCCTGGTGCACAGTTAACAGAGTCGTGTTTACCATTCCACTTGCCATCACGTTTAGTGAGGTTGTAACCACACTTCTTGCAAGGTGCTCTCTCATTCCTTTCACCATTTGGTTCAGTAGAAGTAGAGGCTTTACCACCTCCAGCAGTAGTGCGAGGTTTCTTAGTATTACGCGCAGTGTTATTATCTGTCGCGGTACGCTTAGCGGGCTGGGTAAAGCTCGAGGTACTAAGTACTCTAATAGATGAGTTGTTATGCTTTTGAACTATCTTCTCAAAGACAGACCAAGGCATGGATCGCAAGTCACCATAGGTGATAATATCATCATTGGCCTTCTTAAAAAGGCTAGCCCCCAGAGTCTCCATCATCTGACAAAATAGTAAATATTTGCCAATTTAGGTACGACCTCCCATCCGAGTGTTCATATGTGTCATATGAGCTAGAGCACCTCGAATAGTATTATCGTTCGTAAAGGTCTTTTGAGACTCTAGAAGTTCACGGTCACGTGCATCTTCAAAGAAGGCGTTAAGTATATTCTCACGCAACTGGCGCCAGGGTAGGGCTTTCCAGTTGGGCTCATAGGCCTTCAAGATAGATTTCCATTCCTCTGACTCACAGAAATGAATAAAGGCATTCATCATCTGTTTATCCTTAAGGCTGGCAGACTCCTTAAGTTGGTCAAAGGCCTTCAGTGTCTCCACTGTACTCTCATTAGTAGAGAAATCGACCTCAGCCATCGCGTTACCTAGCTGCTTTATAAAGCTTGGTTCAAAGCGTTCACGAGGTTCACGCTCAGTGCTATGGGCTGCTAGTGCCAAGATGGAGTATATCTCCTTTCTCTTGTTATCGATTAGATAGCGAATGTTATCCGATTTCTTATCGTCAAGGTCAGGGTCATTCAATAGACGGTTCTCAAGGACTTGCATACCAGAACGTAATAGCCTGAGACGTTGTCGTCTGTTTTTCACTTTATCGTCTTTAGCACTAGGGTAGGTACTCTCTAGTGAGGTACTGGTATAACGATTACCAAAGTCGTGATTACCAGGGTTTGATGGTAAATAAAGATAGATGTTATAGGCCTCATCGATCTCCATACAATCAAAGCCTCTGACAGGGTTTGGTGTGTTGAGAGGGTGGTGGTCGATTGTAGCTTCCGCGAGCGACTACCGCATTGACGGCTGTCTCTGCCCTGTCTCTGCCCCGGTAGCCACAAGTTCACTACCAGCCACTTTAACTACATCCAACAACTGATTCGACGCATCCTGGTAGGCCCGAAACTGCCTCCCATTGGCCCTGACCTCCTTCAGCAATTACAGGAGTGCCACGACTTCCATGGTATCTGGACCCTCCACGGACACCTTGGATCTTTTCTCCAGCATATCAAAGAACCACCGTACCCTCACCCGTCTCTGACACATCAACAGATGTTCCCCATACCCCGGCTAATCACGCTGTTGAAGTACTACTTCCAAATTTTGGTTCAAACCAAATTATCGCGCTTGTTGGTTCCGCCTATGATACTTCCGATCCAGGCCAGCCAACACATACCGAATTCATCCGTGGTCTGGTGCAGCATTGGCTTACCCCATCCTCGCTCCTCGACCGGATTATGATGGATAACCTGGTCCTTCTCGGTATTTCATACTCTGCACTAACCCATTCCGCGTACACGGCGCAGACCCGATCTGTACCACAGAGGTGGGTACTTTACTTAGTAGGTCACCAGGCAAAAATATGGAACATTCGATAGTAACAGTGTTTTGTCAATACCGGCCCGAATTGACTCAGCGCATATCTTCCATTGTCGACTCACTTGGCCCAAGCTTCAAACGGTATTTTACTGAACAATTTTTCCCGTCAATCTTTCCTGAACCACTACAGCGACTATGAGAGCCATACCATATGTTCATACATTGGAACATACAGAACCAACAATCGCGATGATTTGGTTTGAACCGAAATTTGGAAGTAGTATTTCAACAGCGCGATTAGCCGGGGTATGGGGAACATCTGTTGATGTGTCAGGGACAGGTGAGGGTACGGTGGCTCTTCAACATGCTGGATAAAAGATCCAAGGTGTCCGTGGAGGGTCCAGATACCATGGAAGTCGTGGCACTCCTGTAATTGCTGAAGGAGGTCAGGGCCAATGGAAGGCAGTTTCGAGCCTACCAGGATGCGTCGAATCAGTTGTTGGATGCAGTTAAAGCGGCTGGTAGGGAACTTGTGGCTACCGGGGCAGACAGGGCAGAGACAGCCGTTGGTGCGGTAGTCGAGCAATGTGAACATGTACGTATTCGTTACAATCATAGCACAGAGCCGGATTGATGTAGACTCGAAGCAGCAATTGAAGCTGTCGTGTCTGGCTGTGTCTTGGTTTGAGGTTGGCGGTTGACTCATAACCAGTTGGTAGTAGTATTTGCGCCGGGCCATTGCCGCAATCTCTTTGTTGGACCAACATTTTGTTATAGCCACTATGAAGTAGTATAGAATACTTACAGCTGTCATGTCGTTGAATAGTAAGCAATTATTCGACAGTCTAGAAGCAGTACATTACGGTAACTACTAAATAAGTGAAAAATATGTAAACTTCGATGGATATTTCTATGTTTTAAACTATGTTATATAAACTAAGGTACAATTCAAGTCAGTTAGGATTTAACAGTGGTAGCTTGTGTAAGTATGGTCGGGATTGCCTCTTGTTAATAGCCTCAATATCCTCGATCACTCCGGACGTACCTCTAACTGTTCTTTATTGAATGTTTTTCACTAGAAGTACTGTGTTCATGACCACATGCCTAATTTGTAGATAGACATAAGAACGTAAGTCAAGTTAATACATTTGCTAATATAAATTAAGTTCCATCTGAAGAAAAGTTAAAAAAAGAAAAAGACTTATTGGATTTTGGAGATTGGCGGGAAGACCAAAACCTGTAAGTAGTAGTTCAGTGATTATAAAATTTAGTTTATAGTATCCTACATCTACTATCGTCTCAAATAGGTCCAAGTAAACGAGTCATACCAAATACTCAGGCTATTGGAGCCATCGAAGTGAATTTAGAACACTTTGGAAATATTGGAAAAATAATTTGTATTAAATTATTTTAAATACAATTAAAAACCAATATGTTATCTCATTTGATCTTGATATTTTAGACTGGCCGGAGGCCGTATTTCTACAATATCTCGAGTAAACATACTGGTCTGATTTTCTTCAGTGAAGGCGATGTATATATTGGGTGCTCCTTGAAGGTCTGGAATCTCAAGAAAGAGTGTAAGGAAACTGTACGAAGTCGTTCTTACATATGTTACTCGAAATCAAAGCAAGATAAAAATTATTGCAAGTGGTGCGGTCACGTAGAATGCCATGTGTATTTCTGTTCCATCGAGTGCTTTCAAAAACATCATTTGGATACGATTCTAGGGAAAAAGAAACGACGACGGCGCTCTGACACTGACAGATCATTGCAATATTTTTAGCTGTATATCAATGAAGGTGTATTATATGGACTCACACAAGCGTTCTGACAGACTATTGTAATATTTTATTAGCTGTAAATCAATAAAGGTGCATTATATTCACTCACACAAGCGTTGTGGTATGCTTAGATATGCCTTATAAATTTATACATGCTTTAAAAAACACGGCTAGGGCGCCGCGGAGACCAAAAGCGTTCCTTCAAAGAGTGTCGCTAAGAACTCACCCTTTCTCCCTCACTTTCACTTTTTAAACACACACACACACACAAATACGCACTGTTGTTCAGTCACAAACGTGACGGACCCACAAAAGTATGCTCTATTTTTTTGAAACAAGATTCCATTTAGGATCCCCTTGGGGCTTCTTTGGGGTCTACAAATGGGGTAAAAGCGTTCCGGACAGATTTCAAGTTCAATAAAAAAGAAATAGAGACTCTACAGCTACGATTTCGGTGATAAAACGTTTAAAAAAAGTATCGTCAAAACAGGACAATTGTTTTTTGGGTCGAATACAAATTTCGACTCGAGCGCTGTCGGTACTCGGAACACACCAGGCGGCAGACTGGATTTTTTTTTTATATGCACTTGTTTTTTTTTAATGGTTTTTTTTTACCTGAACATATTTATTGCTTTTTTTAACAAAATATATAAAAATATTCTGTGTTGGTATTTATGCCTTTTCTGTCTATTTTTAAAAAAAAAAGAAACAAAATACAGTTTGTTCATTTTTTTAATTCAAATTATAGTATCCGTCCGGTTTCTGAAAGATTTCGAAAAAAGTTCCTTCTTTTTAAAAAAAACAAATTACGAGAGTAGTTCGCAACTTCGCGCCCGCGGTGCCAATTAGAGAAAATCTTTCGGAATATAAGCCTCAAGACCGTCGGGGCCCAAAACACGTTTCTGACATTATCTATGAAAAGTAAAAAACACACAAATACACACATCAATACACCTACAACACACCTCACCTACAGTCACAGCGTTAGTATCGCTACCTAACACGCATACGATGTAGGTCGTAGCACTGTATAGCCTAATTAGACTACGTTCTTTCCAGTGAGCACATCGGATTTCTCATACGATGTAGTTAAGCCCCACTTTTTGCCATCAGAAGGCGAGATCACTTTGCGCTCCGATCACGTAGTGAACTACTTTTACCTAAATATCGTCAGGTTTCACACTAGCAACCATGTCGAGTACAAGGCGTATCCCACAGAAAGAGAAAGCGTTCAAGCAAAGCTGTATATGTGAACTGAAAGGATGTTTGAATTGTACTGCTCGCAAGATTAGACTACTACTGAGTGATGATGCCATTGCGCTTCGATAGATAAAAATAATACAACCACACGGGAACGAAGATTCATGGCAGACGGCTATGGCCAAGCGCCGAACGTTACATAACAATGCATTTATCAACGCTCGACACTTCCCCTTACAGCAACTAGTGAATAGAGGTAATGGTATACACGCCGGGCCTAACGCCATGCCCAAACTGATGCTTCAATGGAACGCAGATCGGAATATACTTCAAGTTGTGCAGGGCGAGTATGCAAGGGTACAGTGTGTATGTGCAAACGGTGATTCCGTGTGTGAAGATCTACGCCACGGAGGTTATTTTCTTGTTCCCCGTGGCCAAAGGTATAGAAAGAGGGCGTTCACATAAGCCATCATCATTTATAAATACTTGCAGAGATAGTGATAGCAAATGTTTGGAATACCTTGGGGAGAAACGCTTTGAGCTAGTAGAAAATTATTTAAGATAATTAAATGTGATGCCATGTGTGTTAAGCGATGTAAGGGTTAGTAGCTAAAGACATGGCCAGAAGCAAGAACACTGTAGATGAAGAAACATCGTCGCCACAAGATTCTACAACCAGAAGCAGCTATGTGCCTGGAAACCAGAATCTATCTTCAAGCCTCTATCTCGCACAGCTTTGGTCTCATTATACAATCTTAATCTCCTATATTCTAGCAAAAGTTCTCTAAGCTCGCTTTCCTCTGATATATCTATTGGTTGTGGTGTAAACTTCGATGGAAATTACTAGGTTTCAAACTATAATAAACTAAAATACAATTTAGTCAGTTAGGATTTAGCAGTGGTAGCTTGTGTAAGAATGATCGGGACTGCCTCTTGTTAAGAGCCTAAATATCCTCGATCACACAGGGCGTACCTCTAGCTGTTCTTTATTGAATAATTTTCACTAGAAGTACTAAGTGTTCATGACCACTTGCCTAATTTGTAAATAGACATAATAACGTAAGTCACGTTAATACATTAGCTGATATATATAAAGTTCCATCTGAAGAAAAGTTAAAAAAAAAAAAAAGACTTATTGGATTTTGGAGATTGGCGGGAGGACCAAAATCTATAAGTAGTAGTTCGGAGATTATAAAATTTAGTTTATAATATCCTACATCTACTAATGTCTCAAATAGGTCCAAGTAGATGAGTCATACCAAATACTCAGGCTATTGGAGCCCATCAAAGTGAATTTAGAACACTTTGGAAATATTGGAAAAAGAGCTTGTACTAAATTATTTAAAATACAAATAAAAACCAATGTATTATCTCAATTGATCTTGATATTTTAGACTGACCGGAGGCCATATTTCTACATAGCCCCCCAGTAGCTTTTAGAACTACGAACGTACGTTAAGATACGATCTAGTTGGTAAAGCGAAAACCAAAGTAAAACGGTTTCGGTCATGACTTATCGAGTAAGTATGTGCCTATATGTACGAGTTCAAGACTCATGTTGTACTCTATGTCGTTTAGTATTTGGTCCAGTAACCATTTCCGATGTAGGCGCCTTACGTTTATTATTTGGTAAGGTAATAGCCAAAGGCTGTTCTTCATTAGTAAGTAAGTTTGAACAATTTTTCTGCACTGTTGGTAAGCAGATCAGAAAGTTTAGTCACGTAGGAAGTAGGTGGCAAATAGGGAATTTCAGATCCGTCAGGGTTTGTAGTCACCTGAGGAAACCCTTTTCGTTTATCTCGTGTGTTCTTATGTAAACGCTTATTCCATTTCTTATTAAAGATACGAAGAAAGTCATGAGATTCACGAAATGCATCGGAGGTTAGCCAAGCTACTGTCCCATCCATGAAACGGGTCTTGTAGTAAGTGTAACCGTCTTCGGATGTTTTGTCAATTATATCTTTGACTTGTGACTCCATAACTGGGACATCAGAATCAAATGAGCGAGCGAATAAGAGATCGGAGGTAGGGATACGGTGAGTGCCTAGATTGGTTGCGCTAGTACCATCAATGTTATTCACTTCGTAAGTATCACTCTTCTCATCATGGTAGGAAATAACAAAAGGTCCTATCGTCTTAGAAGAGAGTTCGGTAACGTTGGCGTTTCGATTCATAATGTTAACATAATCGCCGACTTTGAACTGAACAATGTTCTTAGTGTTATTCCATCGGTCATACGCTTTAAGTAGGACGCGATTTTTTGTGCTCAGTAAACAGGGGTAAACAACGTTCTGCATATGCTCGATCTTTTGTAGCCACGGGGTAGCGTGTTTCTCAGGCGCAGTTTTATCAAACGTTGCTTGTAATTCACTATAGCGGCCAAAGAAATAGTGAAACGGGAGTGTTCCAGTTTGAGGATTCATGCAGTTATTCATTTGAGTCTGAACCCATTTCAAATGATAAGACCACATATCCTCAACGTCGTCTAGTGCGGTACGCAAGAGTTTCTTAAGTTCTCTATGACGTGTCTCATTTGCACCCTGCGTTTGAGGTTTGTAAGGAACACCACGCCTATGGGTCATGCCTGATACGAGTATAAGTGCCTCCATTACGTCGGTACAAAACTCACTACCGTTATCAGAACATAGTACTCGGGAAACCGAAGTCATTGAAGACGTGATAGGGTATTGCATAAAGCAAGTTATAGCCCGAAGCCACACATAAGAAATGACAGATATATACATCGCCAGTATGCTTGGATCGCGGGAGTTTAACCAAATCGACTATGACTCGGCGCATCGGTTGGTCTTCTGTCACACTTTTTTTAGGGGTGCCCAACCGTATCGCTTGATCTGGTTCTTTTCACAATCAGTACAGCGTCGGTATACTTCACGTATGGTTTCTTTCAGCGCCGGGTGATCAAGCCCTGCACGAATAGCCATTTTATAAGTATGCTCATATGCTCGATGCGTTAAATTATGTATAATTTTAACTCTACTTTCGAGCTCCTCTAAGTCAGTCAGATTCTGCGTAACGCTGGCTGGATGAACCATAGTCCTGTTGGAAAGGGCAACCTCAGTATCAGGAGGGGTAGACTCCTGAGATACATAATTGACAACATTGGATTGTTGAAGTATCTTCTTCAGTTGTTTCGCAACTCCTGGCTGTTCTTTAAGCAGCGCTTTAAGTAGTCGAGTGCGAGCTTCAGGTTCTCTTAGAGTTTTGAGTCTTTGATCCATGGCCTTAGCTAGTTCCATGTTTTTTACGATCTAATGCCGTTTCAATCGGCATTACCTCGACTACAATCTTGTTGGGTGCATGTGTTGTACGAGTCTTGAGCTTTTGTTCAAACTCTTTTAGACTCCTCTAATTTAGCTAAGAATTCGGTTGAGGGTTTCCACTTAGTGGTACCTGCAGGACCGATGCGACAAACAATGGTGTGTTTCCAAAGGCGTCTTCTTAATAGAATAGGATCCCTGATACAAGAACGTGTCGGTTTCACGGTCGACATAAATAGGTTCGTCTTGAATCATATTAATTAAATCACGTATCCATGGGTCGGAGTTACGTAAGGGACAACACAGCGTAATGGTAGATTTAGTAATATTAACATAATTTAACAACTTTGCGATAAGTTGACAAGGTGGGTTAGCCCACGCATTATGCTTTTGATAAGTCAAGCTGAAATGCATCACCTTTAGGATGAGTCAACGACCTATATTCAGAAACCTGTTTGTTATGTTCTGCGGCGAACATATCAACAGTAAATGGACCCCATCGTGATTGAGCGAGGTTAAACCATTTCTTATTTAGCATCCAATCGGTTGCTAATAACTCCTTGACTGTTTTCTGGTAGTCGAGGCACAAGTCGAGAGAGCATGTCAGGAAGATGGTTATGTATTCCTGGTATGTTGTGTTATATTAAAAGCGAACTTGGCAATAATGTCATGCCAGCGGCTCACCAACTGTGAATCAGGGTTCATATCTTTTTTAAGTATGTTAAAGACTTTTGATCACAGGCGACAGTAAAGTAACTTCCATAAAGGTAGTCTTTAAACTGTCTTAGCGCAGTAACTATAGCAAGGAGCTCTTGTTTAACGGTAGGGTAATTCCGTTGACTCTTATTATAACTCTTGCTAAAGAATTGTATGTAGCGCGGTTTACCATTTATCGTTTGGTAAAGCACTCCACCTACCGCTCGATCTGAAGTCGAGGTTGCTACTTGGAATGGGACACCATCCACAGGGTACTGCATGATGGGTGCGTCCATTACTTTACTTTTGACTAGTTTAAATGCATCATCACATTCTTTAGTCCAAAGCTTTCCCAAAGGTCCTTTTGTGCAGCCGTAGGTGACTGAAAGGCTTTAAGTAATGAGAAGATGCGGTACCAGATCCGAGAAGAAGTTAACAAACCCACACAGAGTTCACATCTCTTCCAGTAATTGAAGTGTTGATAAATCCAACAGAAACTGTTTCTTGCCAGGATCAATTTCTTACTGCCTGCTGCAGATGCTTTTGTAGCCAAGTACGTGTATAGTATCTTTGGCAAAAGAACACTTGTCTTCGTTAATCTTAAGTTTAGCATGATTAAGTCGCTTTTAAGACTTCTTTAACGAGTTTAGCATGTTCATGTGCTGTCTTTCAAAGATAACTATATCATCTAAAATAGACTGATACGTTATAGCGACAGGTCCGCAAATAGTTCCATCATAACTTGTTGGAAGGAAGAAGGTAACATGTGTAAGCCTTCAGGTGCACCTTTAAACTGGTACTTCTTATACTTGCCAAGTAAAGTAAAGAAGTATTTCCTATGAGGCTCATATATCTGTAGTTGATGGAATGCAGCTTTTAAGTCTATCTTGGAAAAGATAGTCGCACCCTCCATTTTGCGTAGTATCTCGCTTATCTTAGGTAAGGGAAAACTATGTTGCGGAATTAGTTTGTTGATTGGCGACAGGTCTAGTACTACTCTTGTTTTACTAAACGTTCCATCAGATTTATATTGATCGACCGCTAGAGAGCTAAGTTAACTGGGGTTGCATCATAATTGATTTCAATTAGACCCTGTTTTAATCAATCGTTAATTTGGGTTTTGACAACGTCTTTTGTGTCTCCAACTCACGTAGTTATGAAGAAGGACACTTTAACTTAGAGAAGTCGACGTTTGTTAAGTCAAGTCTAACGTACCCATTAGAGAACTTAAACATACACCAAGTCAGTTATTGCAATCTTCCTGTTTTGTATGGTCAGTCCATAATTATATCGGTGAAGTGCGGAATCATATCCTTTTGCTTCACCTTCCGGGAGGTTTAGGTATCTTTTAACATATTATCATCTGACTGATCTTTATTCGGGTCTAGCCCATTAGGCAGACCAGTGAGTGTGTTATACCTAAACTGAGAAGATCAGTCATACCTATAATTAAATCGTATTTCTGAGACATGTCAGTAACGATTAGGTGAGTCTTCACTTCTCTTCTATCTGACAGCATTATGTGTGCATAGTCAATGGCTTGTTCTGCAAGTAGTAACTTTGCCATTTCCCAAGATTAAATCAGTTGTTTCGTTATGGACAGCCATATCTTGGCAGTAGGCTACTCGGCATGAGATAGCAGAGACTTCAGCCCTGGATCAAATAGTGCCATAACTTTTTCTCCATTTACGAAAACTGCTTTGAAGATACGTTCATCTCCTTTGGTATGGATTTTTTATTGAACATTTTCTCATAATCTTGCTCTAGTGCACACATATGGTACTGTCGGTGCTTAACCGGACGTCCGGTAAGTCCTTGCAATCCTCTTTATGCCAACCGTTAGTACCCTTGCAAGTAGCACACTCTTTCATATAGTGTCAAAATCTGGCTTGCCTGGTGCACACTTAACAGGGGTCGTGTCTACCATTCCACTTGCCATTACGTTTTGTGAGGTTGTAACCACACTTCTTACGAAGGCGCTCTCACCTTCTTATCACCTTTCGGTTCGGTAGAAGTAGAGCCAGTACCCCCCCTCAGTAGTAGTGCGAGGGTTTCTTGGTACTACGCCGCAGTATTAGTCTCTACTGCGTTTCAGCTTAGTGGGCTGGGTGTGGCTCATTGGTACTAAAGTACTCTGGTAGAAATTGGTATGTGTAGAGTACTATCTTCTCAAGACAGACCAAGGCATAGATCTTAAAATCACCATAGGCGATGATGTCATCGTGACTTTCTTAAAGAGAGTTAGCTCCCAGAG
>LUCW03001716.1:0-25763 GCA_001586965.3 Sphaeroforma sirkka
AATTGTATGTATCGGCTATTTGGCTATTTATCAAGCCTATATAGCACTCCAATCTTCCTGCCTCTGATCTGAAGGTTTGGTTGTTACTTGGAATGGGACGCCATCCACAAGGTATTGCATGATGGGTGCGTCTATTACTTTACTTGACTAGCTTGAATGCATCATCACATTCTTTTAGTCAGAGCTTTCCTAAAGGTCCTTTTGTGCAGCCGTAGGTGATTCTCTGAAAGGCTTTAAAATAATGAGAAAGATGAGGGTACTGAATCCGAGAAGAAGTTAATTAACCCCACATACAGAGTTCACATCTCTTCCAGTAATCGGTGTTGATAAATCCAACAGAAATTGTTTCTTGCCAGGATCAATTTCTACCCCTGCTGCAGATACCTTGTAACCAAGTACGTGTATAGTATCTTTAGCAAAAAAAGAACACTTGTCCTCGTTAATCTTAAGTTTGGCATGGTTTAGTCGCTTTAAGAGTTCATTAACGAGTTCAACATGTTTATGTACTGTCTTTGCAAAGATAACTATATCATCAAAATATACTGATACGTTATCCGACAGGTCCGCAAATAGTTCCACCATAATTTGTTGGAAGAAAGAAGGTAAAATGTAAGCCTTCAGGCGCACCTTTAAACTGGTACTTCTTACCTGCCAAGCATAAAAAAAAGTATTTTCCTATGCGGCTCATATAGTTGTAATTGATGGAATGCAGCTTTAAGTCTACTTTGAAAAAAGATAGTCGCACCTTCCATTTTGCGTAGTATCTCGCTTATCTTTGGTAAGGGAAATCTATGTTGCGGAACTAGTTTGTTGACTGGCGACAGGTGTAGTACTACTCTTGTGTTACTAAACGTTCCATCAGATTTATATTGATCGACCGCTAGAGAGCTAAGTTAACTGGGGTTGCATCATATTTGATTTCAATTAGACCCTGTTTTAATCAATCGTTAATTTGGGTTTTGACAACGTCTTTGTGTCTCCAACTCACGTAGTTATGTGAAGGACACTTTAACTTAGAGAAGTTGACGTCTGCTAGGTCAAGCTTAACGTACCCGTTAGAGAACTTAAAAAATACACCAGTCAGTTATTGCAATCGTTCTGTTTTGTATAATTAAGTCCATAATTATATCGGTAAAATGCGGAATCATATATCTTTTGCTTCTCGCTTTCCGGAGGTGTAGGTATCTTTAACATCTTATCATCTGACTGAACTTTTATTTGGGCTCCAGCCCATTAGGCAGACCAGTGAGAGTTATACCAAACTGAGAAGATCAGTCATACCTATAATTAAGTCATATTTCTGAGACATGTCACTAACGATTAGGTGAGTCTTTACTTCTCTTCTATCTGAGAACATTATGTGTACATAGTCAATGGCTTCTTCGCAACTGGTAACTTTGCCATTTCCCAAGATTAAATTAGTTGTTTCGTTATGGATAGCCATATCTGCAGCGTAGGCTACTCGGCGTGAGATAGCAGAGACTTCAGCTCCTGGATCAAAAAGTGCTATAACTTTTTCTTCATTCACATAAACGGTTTGAAATATACGTTCATCTCCTTTGGTATAGATTTTATTGGACTTTTTCTCATAATCTTGCTCTAGTGCACACATATAGAACTGTCAGTGCTTAACTTGGACGTCCGGCATGTCCTTGCAATCATCTTTGTGCCAACCGTTAGTACCTTTGCAAGTAGTACAGTCTTTCAAACAATGCCCAAAGTTTGGCTTGCCTGGTGCACAGTTAACAGAGTCGTGTTTACCATTCCACTTGCCATCACGTTTAGTGAGGTTGTAACCACACTTCTTGCAAGGTGCTCTCTCATTCCTTTCACCATTTGGTTCAGTAGAAGTAGAGGCTTTACCACCTCCAGCAGTAGTGCGAGGTTTCTTAGTATTACGCGCAGTGTTATTATCTGTCGCGGTACGCTTAGCGGGCTGGGTAAAGCTCGAGGTACTAAGTACTCTAATAGATGAGTTGTTATGCTTTTGAACTATCTTCTCAAAGACAGACCAAGGCATGGATCGCAAGTCACCATAGGTGATAATATCATCATTGGCCTTCTTAAAAGGCTAGCCCCCCAGAGTCTCCATCATCTGACAAAATAGTAAATATTTGCCAATTTAGGTACGACCTCCCATCCGAGTGTTCATATGTGTCATATGAGCTAGAGCACCTCGAATAGTATTATCGTTCGTAAAGGTCTTGCGAGACTCTAGAAGTTCACGGTCACGTGCATCTTCAAAGAAGGCGTTAAGTATATTCTCACGCAACTGGCGCCAGGGTAGGGCTTTCCAGTTGGGCTCATAGGCCTTCAAGATAGATTTCCATTCCTCTGACTCACAGAAATGAATAAAGGCATTCATCATCTGTTTATCCTTAAGGCTGGCAGACTCCTTAAGTTGGTCAAAGGCCTTCAGTGTCTCCACTGTACTCTCATTAGTAGAGAAATCGACCTCAGCCATCGCGTTACCTAGCTGCTTTATAAAGCTTGGTTCAAAGCGTTCACGAGGTTCACGCTCAGTGCTATGGGCTGCTAGTGCCAAGATGGAGTATATCTCCTTTCTCTTGTTATCGATTAGATAGCGAATGTTATCCGATTTCTTATCGTCAAGGTCAGGGTCATTCAATAGACGGTTCTCAAGGACTTGCATACCAGAACGTAATAGCCTGAGACGTTGTCGTCTGTTTTTCACTTTATCGTCTTTAGCACTAGGGTAGGTACTCTCTAGTGAGGTACTGGTATAACGATTACCAAAGTCGTGATTACCAGGGTTTGATGGTAAATAAAGATAGATGTTATAGGCCTCATCGATCTCCATACAATCAAAGCCTCTGACAGGGTTTGGTGTGTTGAGAGGGTGGTCGATTGTAGCTTCCGCGAGCGACTACCGCATTGACGGCTGTCTCTGCCCTGTCTGCCCCGGTAGCCACAAGTTCACTACCAGCCACTTTAACTACATCCAACAACTGATTCGACGCATCCTGGTAGGCCCGAAACTGCCTCCCATTGGCCCTGACCTCCTTCAGCAATTACAGGAGTGCCACGACTTCCATGGTATCTGGACCCTCCACGGACACCTTGGATCTTTTCTCCAGCATATCAAAGAACCACCGTACCCTCACCCGTCTCTGACACATCAACAGATGTTCCCCATACCCCGGCTAATCACGCTGTTGAAGTACTACTTCCAAATTTTGGTTCAAACCAAATTATCGCGCTTAGACTTGTGGTTCCGCCTATGATACTTCCGATCCAGGCCAGCCAACACATACCGAATTCATCCGTGGTCTGGTGCAGCATTGGCTTACCCCCATCCTCGCTCCTCGACCGGATTATGATGGATAACCTGGTCCTTCTCGGTATTTCATACTCTGCACTAACCCATTCCGCGCATTTTTACGGCGCAGACCCGATCTGTACCACAGAGGTGGGTACTTTACTTAGTAGGTCACCAGGCAAAAATATGGAACATTCGATAGTAACAGTGTTTTGTCAATACCGGCCCGAATTGACTCAGCGCATATCTTCCATTGTCGACTCACTTGGCCCAAGCTTCAAACGGTATTTTACTGAACAATTTTTCCCGTCAATCTTTTCCTGAACCACTACAGCGACTATGAGAGCCATACCATATGTTCATACATTGGAACATACAGAACCAACAATCGCGATGATTTGGTTTGAACCGAAATTTGGAAGTAGTATTTCAACAGCGCGATTAGCCGGGGTATGGGGAACATCTGTTGATGTGTCAGGGACGGGTGAGGGTACGGTGGCTCTTCAACATGCTGGATAAAAGATCCAAGGTGTCCGTGGAGGGTCCAGATACCATGGAAGTCGTGGCACTCCTGTAATTGCTGAAGGAGGTCAGGGCCAATGGAAGGCAGTTTCGAGCCTACCAGGATGCGTCGAATCAGTTGTTGGATGCAGTTAAAGCGGCTGGTAGGGAACTTGTGGCTACCGGGGCAGACAGGGCAGAGACAGCCGTTGGTGCGGTAGTCGAGCAATGTGAACATGTACGTATTCGTTACAATCATAGCACAGAGCCGGATTGATGTAGACTCGAAGCAGCAATTGAAGCTGTCGTGTCTGGCTGTGTCTTGGTTTGAGGTTGGCGGTTGACTCATAACCAGTTGGTAGTAGTATTTGCGCCGGGCCATTGCCGCAATCTCTTTGTTGGACCAACATTTTGTTATAGCCACTATGAAGTAGTATAGAATACTTACAGCTGTCATGTCGTTGAATAGTAAGCAATTATTCGACAGTCTAGAAGCAGTACATTACGGTAACTACTAAATAAGTGAAAAATATGTAAACTTCGATGGATATTTCTATGTTTTTAAACTATGTTATATAAACTAAGGTACAATTCAAGTCAGTTAGGATTTAACAGTGGTAGCTTGTGTAAGTATGGTCGGGATTGCCTCTTGTTAATAGCCTCAATATCCTCGATCACTCCGGACGTACCTCTAACTGTTCTTTATTGAATGTTTTTCACTAGAAGTACTGTGTTCATGACCACATGCCTAATTTGTAGATAGACATAAGAACGTAAGTCAAGTTAATACATTTGCTAATATAAATTAAGTTCCATCTGAAGAAAAGTTAAAAAAAGAAAAAGACTTATTGGATTTTGGAGATTGGCGGGAAGACCAAAACCTGTAAGTAGTAGTTCAGTGATTATAAAATTTAGTTTATAGTATCCTACATCTACTATCGTCTCAAATAGGTCCAAGTAAACGAGTCATACCAAATACTCAGGCTATTGGAGCCATCGAAGTGAATTTAGAACACTTTGGAAATATTGGAAAAATAATTTGTATTAAATTATTTTAAATACAATTAAAAACCAATATGTTATCTCATTTGATCTTGATATTTTAGACTGGCCGGAGGCCGTATTTCTACAATATCTCGAGTAAACATACTGGTCTGATTTTCTTCAGTGAAGGCGATGTATATATTGGGTGCTCCTTGAAGGTCTGGAATCTCAAGAAAGAGTGTAAGGAAACTGTACGAAGTCGTTCTTACATATGTTACTCGAAATCAAAGCAAGATAAAAATTATTGCAAGTGGTGCGGTCACGTAGAATGCCATGTGTATTTCTGTTCCATCGAGTGCTTTCAAAAACATCATTTGGATACGATTCTAGGGAAAAAGAAACGACGACGGCGCTCTGACACTGACAGATCATTGCAATATTTTTAGCTGTATATCAATGAAGGTGTATTATATGGACTCACACAAGCGTTCTGACAGACTATTGTAATATTTTATTAGCTGTAAATCAATAAAGGTGCATTATATTCACTCACACAAGCGTTGTGGTATGCTTAGATATGCCTTATAAATTTATACATGCTTTAAAAAACACGGCTAGGGCGCCGCGGAGACCAAAAGCGTTCCTTCAAAGAGTGTCGCTAAGAACTCACCCTTTCTCCCTCACTTTCACTTTTAAACACACACACACACACACAAATACGCACTGTTGTTCAGTCACAAACGTGACGGACCCACAAAAGTATGCTCTATTTTTTGAAACAAGATTCCATTTAGGATCCCCTTGGGGGCTTCTTTGGGGTCTACAAATGGGGTAAAAGCGTTCCGGACAGATTTCAAGTTCAATAAAAGAAATAGAGACTCTACAGCTACGATTTCGGTGATAAAAACGTTTAAAAAAAGTATCGTCAAAACAGGACAATTGTTTTTGGGTCGAATACAAATTTCGACTCGAGCGCTGTCGGTACTCGGAACACACCAGGCGGCAGACTGGATTTTTTTTTATATGCACTTGTTTTTTTTTTTAATGTTTTTTTTTACCTGAACATATTTATTGCTTTTTTTTAACAAAAAAATATAAAAAATATTCTGTGTTGGTATTTATGCCTTTTCTGTCTATTTTTTAAAAAAAGAAACAAAATACAGTTTGTTCATTTTTTTAATTCAAATTATAGTATCCGTCCGGTTTCTGAAAGATTTCGAAAAAGTTCCTTCTTTTTAAAAACAAATTACGAGAGTAGTTCGCAACTTCGCGCCCGCGGTGCCAATTAGAGAAAATCTTTCGGAATATAAGCCTCAAGACCGTCGGGGCCCAAAACACGTTTTTTCTGACATTATCTATGAAAAGTAAAAAACACACAAATACACACATCAATACACCTACAACACACCTCACCTACAGTCACAGCGTTAGTATCGCTACCTAACACGCATACGATGTAGGTCGTAGCACTGTATAGCCTAATTAGACTACGTTCTTTCCAGTGAGCACATCGGATTTCTCATACGATGTAGTTAAGCCCCACTTTTTGCCATCAGAAGGCGAGATCACTTTGCGCTCCGATCACGTAGTGAACTACTTTTACCTAAATATCGTCAGGTTTCACACTAGCAACCATGTCGAGTACAAGGCGTATCCCACAGAAAGAGAAAGCGTTCAAGCAAAGCTGTATATGTGAACTGAAAGGATGTTTGAATTGTACTGCTCGCAAGATTAGACTACTACTGAGTGATGATGCCATTGCGCTTCGATAGATAAAAAAATAATACAACCACACGGGAACGAAGATTCATGGCAGACGGCTATGGCCAAGCGCCGAACGTTACATAACAATGCATTTATCAACGCTCGACACTTCCCCTTACAGCAACTAGTGAATAGAGGTAATGGTATACACGCCGGGCCTAACGCCATGCCCAAACTGATGCTTCAATGGAACGCAGATCGGAATATACTTCAAGTTGTGCAGGGCGAGTATGCAAGGGTACAGTGTGTATGTGCAAACGGTGATTCCGTGTGTGAAGATCTACGCCACGGAGGTTATTTTCTTGTTCCCGTGGCCAAAGGTATAGAAAGAGGGCGTTCACATAAGCCATCATCATTTATAAATACTTGCAGAGATAGTGATAGCAAATGTTTGGAATACCTTGGGGAGAAACGCTTTGAGCTAGTAGAAAATTATTTAAGATAATTAAATGTGATGCCATGTGTGTTAAGCGATGTAAGGGTTAGTAGCTAAAGACATGGCCAGAAGCAAGAACACTGTAGATGAAGAAACATCGTCGCCACAAGATTCTACAACCAGAAGCAGCTATGTGCCTGGAAACCAGAATCTATCTTCAAGCCTCTATCTGCACAGCTTTGGTCTCATTATACAATCTTAATCTCCTATATTCTAGCAAAAGTTCTCTAAGCTCGCTTTCCTCTGATATATCTATTGGTTGTGGTGTAAACTTCGATGGAAATTACTAGGTTTCAAACTATAATAAACTAAAATACAATTTAGTCAGTTAGGATTTAGCAGTGGTAGCTTGTGTAAGAATGATCGGGACTGCCTCTTGTTAAGAGCCTAAATATCCTCGATCACACAGGGCGTACCTCTAGCTGTTCTTTATTGAATAATTTTCACTAGAAGTACTAAGTGTTCATGACCACTTGCCTAATTTGTAAATAGACATAATAACGTAAGTCACGTTAATACATTAGCTGATATATATAAAGTTCCATCTGAAGAAAAGTTAAAAAAAAAAAAAGACTTATTGGATTTTGAGATTGGCGGGAGGACCAAAATCTATAAGTAGTAGTTCGGAGATTATAAAATTTAGTTTATAATATCCTACATCTACTAATGTCTCAAATAGGTCCAAGTAGATGAGTCATACCAAATACTCAGGCTATTGGAGCCATCAAAGTGAATTTAGAACACTTTGGAAATATTGGAAAAAGAGCTTGTACTAAATTATTTAAAATACAAATAAAAAAACCAATGTATTATCTCAATTGATCTTGATATTTTAGACTGACCGGAGGCCATATTTCTACATAGCCCCAGTAGCTTTTAGAACTACGAACGTACGTTAAGATACGATCTAGTTGGTAAAGCGAAAACCAAAGTAAAAACGGTTTCGGTCATGACTTATCGAGTAAGTATGTGCCTATATGTACGAGTTCAAGACTCATGTTGTACTCTATGTCGTTTAGTATTTGGTCCAGTAACCATTTCCGATGTAGGCGCCTTACGTTTATTATTTGGTAAGGTAATAGCCAAAGGCTGTTCTTCATTAGTAAGTAAGTTTGAACAATTTTCTGCACTGTTGGTAAGCAGATCAGAAAGTTTAGTCACGTAGGAAGTAGGTGGCAAATAGGGAATTTCAGATCCGTCAGGGTTTGTAGTCACCTGAGGAAACCCCTTTCGTTTATCTCGTGTGTTCTTATGTAAACGCTTATTCCATTTCTTATTAAAGATACGAAGAAAGTCGCGAGATTCACGAAATGCATCGGAGGTTAGCTAAGCTACTGTCCCATCCATGAAACGGGTCTTGTAGTAAGTGTAACCGTCTTCGGATGTTTTGTCAATTATATCTTTGACTTGTGACTCCACAACTGGGACATCAGAATCAAATGAGCGAGCGAATAAGAGATCGGAGGTAGGGATACGGTGAGTGCCTAGATTGGTTGCGCTAGTACCATCAATGTTATTCACTTCGTAAGTATCACTCTTCTCATCATGGTAGGAAATAACAAAAGGTCCTATCGTCTTAGAAGAGAGTTCGGTAACGTTGGCGTTTCGATTCATAATGTTAACATAATCGCCGACTTTGAACTGAACAATGTTCTTAGTGTTATTCCATCGGTCATACGCTTTAAGTAGGACGCGATTTTTGTGCTCGAGTAAACAGGGGTAAACAACGTTCTGCATATGCTCGATCTTTTGTAGCCACGGGGTAGTGTGTTTCTCGGGCGCAGTTTTATCAAACGTTGCTTTGTAATTCACTATAGCGGCCAAAGAAATAGTGAAACGGAGTGTTCCAGTTTGAGGATTCATGCAGTTATTCATTTGAGTCTGAACCCATTTCAAATGATAAGGCCACATATCCTCAACGTCGTCTAGTGCGGTACGCAAGAGTTTCTTAAGTTCTCTATGACGTGTCTCATTTGCACCCTGCGTTTGAGGTTTGTAGGCGAACACCACGCCTATGGGTCATGCCTGATACGAGTATAAGTGCCTCCATTACGTCGGTACAAAACTCACTACCGTTATCAGAACATAGTACTCGGGGAAACCGAAGTCATTAAAGACGTGATAGCATAATTCTGCCACTGTTTGTGGACGTTTGTTCGGTATTGCATAAAGCAAGTTATAGCCCGAAGCCACACATAAGAAATGACAGATATATACATCGCCAGTATGCTTGGATCGCGGGAGTTTAACCAAATCGACTATGACTCGGCGCATCGGTTGGTCTTCTGTCACACTTTTTAGGGGTGCCCAACCGTATCGCTTGATCTGGTTCTTTTCACAATCAGTACAGCGTCGGTATACTTCACGTATGGTTTCTTTCAGCGCCGGGTGATCAAGCCCTGCACGAATAGCCATTTTATAAGTATGCTCATATGCTCGATGCGTTAAATTATGTATAATTTTAACTCTACTTTCGAGCTCCTCTAAGTCAGTCAGATTCTGCGTAACGCTGGCTGGATGAACCATAGTCCTGTTGGAAAGGGCAACCTCAGTATCAGGAGGGGTAGAGTCCTGAGATACATAATTGACAACATTGGATTGTTGAAGTATCTTCTTCAGTTGTTTCTGCAACTCCTGGCTGTTCTTTTTAAGCAGCAGCGCTTTAAGTAGTTGAGTGCGAGCTTCAGGTTCTCTTAGAGTTTTGAGTCTTGATCCATGGCCTTAGCTAGTTCCATGTTTTACGATCTAATGCCGTTTCAATCGGCATTACCCTGACTGCAATCTTGTTGGGTGCATGTGTTGTACGAGTCTTGAGCTTTTGTTCAAACTCTTTAGACTCCTCTAGTTTAGCTAAGAATTCGGTTGAGGGTTTCCACTTAGTGGTACCTGCAGGACCGATGCGACAAACAATGGTGTGTTTCCAAGGCGTCTTCTTAATAGAATAGGATCCCTGATACAAGAACGTGTCGGTTTCACGGTCGACATAAATAGGTTCGTCTTGAATCATATTAATTAAATCACGTATCCATGGGTCGGAGTTACGTAAGGGACAACACAGCGTAATGGTAGATTTAGTAATATTAACATAATTTTAACAACTGTGCGATAAGTTGACAAGGTGGGTTAGCCCACGCATTATGCTTTGATAAGTCAAGCTGAAATGCATCACCTTTAGGATGAGTCAACGACCTATATTCAGAAACCTGTTTGTTATGTTCTGCGGCGAACATATCAACAGTAAATGGACCCCATCGTGATTGAGCGAGGTTAAACCATTTCTTATTTAGCATCCAATCGGTTGCTAATAACTCTTTGACTGTTTTCTGGTAGTCGGGCACAAGTCGAGAGAGCATGTCAGGAAGATGGTTATGTATTCCTGGAATGTGTTATATTAAAGGCGAACTTGGCAATAATGTCATGCCAGCGGCTCACCAACTGTGAATCAGGGTTCATATCTTTTAAGTATGTTAAAGACTTTTGATCACAGGCGACAGTAAAGTAACTTCCATAAAGGTAGTCTTTAAACTGTCTTAGCGCAGTAACTATAGCAAGGAGCTCTTGTTTAACGGTAGGGTAATTCCGTTGACTCTTATTATAACTCTTGCTAAAGAATTGTATGTAGCGCGGTTTACCATTTATCGTTTGGTAAAGCACTCCACCTACCGCTCGATCTGAAGCGTCGGTTGCTACTTGGAATGGGACACCATCCACAGGGTACTGCATGATGGGTGCGTCCATTACTTTACTTTTTGACTAGTTTAAATGCATCATCACATTCTTTAGTCCAAAGCTTTCCCAAAGGTCCTTTGTGCAGCCGTAGGTGACTGAAAGGCTTTTAAGTAATGAGAAAGATGCGGTACCGAATCCGAGAAGAAGTTAACAAACCCACACACAGAGTTCACATCTCTTCCAGTAATTGGTGTTGATAAATCCAACAGAAACTGTTTCTTGCCAGGATCAATTTCTACCCCTGCTGCAGATACTTTGTAGCCAAGTAAGTGTATAGTATCTTTAGCAAAAGAACACTTGTCTTCGTTAATCTTAAGTTTAGCATGATTAAGTCGCTTTAAGACTTCTTTAACGAGTTTAGCATGTTCATGTGCTGTCTTTGTAAAGATAACTATATCATCTAAATAGACTGATACGTTATACGACAGGTCCGCAAATAGTTCCATCATAACTTGTTGGAAGAAAGAAGGTAACATGTGTAAGCCTTCAGGTGCACCTTTAAACTGGTACTTCTTACCTTGCCAAGTAAAGGAAAAGTGTTTCCTATGAGGCTCATATATTTGTAGTTGATGGAATGCAGCTTTTAAGTCTATCTTGGAAAAGATAGTCGCACCTCCATTTTGCGTAGTATCTCGCTTATCTTAGGTAAGGAAAACTATGTTGCGGAATTAGTTTGTTGATTGGCGACAGGTCTAGTACTACTCTTGTTTTACTAAACGTTCCATCAGATTTATATCGATCGACCGCTAAGAGAGCTAAGTTAACTGGGGTTGCATCATAATTGATTTCAATTAGACCCTGTTTTAACCAATCTTCGATTTGGGTTTTGACAACGTCTTTGTGTCTCCAACTCACGTAGTTATGTGAAGGACACTATAACTTAGAGAAGTCGACGTTTGTTAAGTCAAGTCTAACGTACCCATTAGAGAACTTAAACATACACCAGTCAGTTATTGCAATCTTCCTGTTTTGTATAATTAAGTCCATAATTATATCGGTGAAGTGCGGAATCATATCCTTTGCTTCACCTTCCGGAGGTTTAGGTATCTTTAACATATTATCATCTGACTGATCTTTATTTTTATTCGGGTCCAGCCCATTAGGCAGACCAGTGAGTGTTATACCTAAACTGAGAAGATCAGTCATACCTATAATTAAATCGTATTTCTGAGACATGTCAGTAACGATTAGGTGAGTCTTCACTTCTCTTCTATCTGACAGCATTATGTGTGCATAGTCAATGGCTTGTTCGCAAGTAGTAACTTTGCCATTTCCCAAGATTAAATCAGTTGTTTCGTTATGGACAGCCATATCTGTAGCGTAGGCTACTCGGCATGAGATAGCAGAGACTTCAGCCCCTGGATCAAATAGTGCCATAACTTTTTCTCCATTTACGAAAACTGTTTGAAAGATACGTTCATCTCCTTTGGTATAGATTTTATTGAACATTTTCTCATAATCTTGCTCTAGTGCGCACATATGGTACTGTCAGTGCTTAACTTGGACGTCTGGTAAGTCCTTGCAATCCTCTTTGTGCCAACCGTTAGTACCCTTGCAAGTAGCACACTCTTTCATATAGTGTCCAAAATCTGGCTTGCCTGGTGCACACTTAACAGGGTCGTGTCTACCATTCCACTTGCCATTACGTTTTGTGAGGTTGTAACCACACTTCTTGCAAGGCGCTCTCACCTTCTTATCACCTTTCGGTTCGGTAGAAGTAGAGCCAGTACCCCCTCCAGTAGTAGTGCGAGGTTTCTTAGTACTACGCGCAGTATTAGTCTCTACTGCGTTTCGCTTAGTGGGCTGGGTGTAGCTCGTGGTACTAAGTACTCTAGTAGAGGAATTGGTATGCTTGTGTACTATCTTCTCAAAGACAGACCAAGGCATAGATCGCAAATCACCATAGGCGATGATGTCATCATTGACTTTCTTAAAGAGGTTAGCTCCCAGAGTCTCCATCATCTGACAAATTAATAAATATTCGCCAGTATAGGTACGACCACCCATCCGAGTATTCATATGTGTCATATGAGCTAGAGCACCTCGAATAGTGGTATCGTTCGCAAAGAACTTGCGAGACTCTAGAAGTTCACGGTCACGTGCATCTTCAAAAAAAAGGTGTTAAGTATATTATCACGCAACTGGTGCCAGGGTAGGGCTTTCCAGTTGGGCTCATGAGCCTTCAAGATAGTTCGCCATTCACCTGGCTCACAGAAATGAATAAAGGCATTCATCATCTGCTTATCCCTAAGGCTGGCAGACTTAAGTTGGTCGAAGGCCTTCAGTGTCTCCACTGTACTCTCATTAGTAGAGAAATCGACCTCAGCCTGCGCGTTACCTAGCTGCTCTATAAAGCTTGGTTCTAAGTGTTCACGAGGCTCATGCTCAGTGCTACGGGCTGCTAGTGCCAAGATGGTGTCTATTTCCTTTCTCTTGTTATCGATTAGATAGCGAATGTTATCCGCTTTCCTATCGTCAAGGTCAGAGTCATTCAATAGACGGTCCTCAAGGACTTGCATACCAGAGCGTAATAGCCTGAGACGAGTATGTCTGGTTCTCACTTCCTCATCCTCAGGATTAGAGCGGGAACTCTCTAACGAGGTACTGGTGTAGCGATTGCCAAAATCGTGATTACCAGGGTTAGTTGGCAAATGAGGGTCGATATTACGAGGATGGTAAGCCTCATCGAGTTCCATACGATCATATCCTCTGACAGGGTTAGGTTTGTCAAGAGGATGGTCGATGGTAGCATCAGAGCTATAGAGATTAAATTTGGAAATATTATCTCTCTCGCCAGTGGTAACTGGCTTAGTGGTAAACATACTGGCTGGTAAACCAGTAGGTCTCGGGTTCGAAACCGGCCCGAATTTCTTCTTCTTCTTCGGTATAGGAAGAATATCAGCCAAGTGTGACACGATAGAGGGGTCCACAACTGCTGCTGCCGCTAGCTCCTTCAAGAGCGCTTCAGTGCGGTTCAATTGGCGTCGAGATTGAGAGGATCCAACCACTCGTTGTCGAGTTATGGCGTCCTCAGCTTCGGCCCCAAGATTTGAGCTGAATGGAATGGCTTCTCCATCGATGGCGAAACCGAAATTTTCGGACAGGTCCAATACTTCCTTTTCACTCCGGATTTGTGCTGGAGTGTCCTTTAGATGTGGAGTTATAATGCCCCCCGACATTCGTATCCACGAATTTTCCAGCCTTTCGACGTTTATCCCCAATATTTGACGGCACGTGGTCAGGGGGGGCAAGCTGGGGTCCTGAGCTTCACTCCTAGGTGATCCACGGACGCTGGCGAGCCTTTCCGCGGTAGTAGATACCTCTTCTTCCAAGGCTTTAGGATCCGACGAGTCATCCTCAGAATAATCCTCTGTACCAACCTCAGAATTTGCTTCCCCAACAGTATCCTCGGCAGGCTCAACTCCAGACAGGCTAGGTGTTTCCACAGGGACCTCAGGAACCTCGGCAGGCTTCGCAGGCTTAGAGCTAGCGGCTCCCTTGCCTTTAGAAGTACCCTTAGCCATAGTATTTGCTGGATAGTAAATCGATGTCAGACAGTCTAGAAGCAGTACACTACTGTAACTACTAAATATCTGAAAATATGTAAACTTCGATGGAAATTACTAGGTTTCAAACTATATTAAACTAAAATACAATTTAGTCAGTTAGATTTAGCAGTGGTAGCTTGTGTAAGAATGATCGGGACTGCCTCTTGTTAAGAGCCTAAATATCCTCGATCACACAGGGCGTACCTCTAGCTGTTCTTTATTGAATAATTTTCACTAGAAGTACTAAGTGTTCATGACCACTTGCCTAATTTGTAAATAGACATAATAACGTAAGTCACGTTAATACATAAGCTGATATAAATAAAGTTCCATCTGAAGAAAAGTTAAAAAAAAAAAAAAGACTTATTGGATTTTGGAGATTGGCGGGAGGACCAAAATCTATAAGTAGTAGTTCGGAGATTATAAAATTTAGTTTATAATATCCTACATCTACTAATGTCTCAAATAGGTCCAAGTAGATGAGTCATACCAAATACTCAGGCTATTGGAGCCATCAAAGTGAATTTAGAACACTTTGGAAATATTGGAAAAAGAGCTTGTACTAAATTATTTAAAATACAAATAAAAAAACCAATGTATTATCTCAATTGATCTTGATATTTTAGACTGACCGGAGGCCGTATTTCTACACTGCGATGGAGGAATTTAAATTGTACCACTCAGTAGGAATGGCATAGGCAGAAGGATTGGCTGAGCGCGTACAGCGCTTTCCTGAAGCGTTCCATTGAGGAAGTTCTTCAGGGAGGAACTTCCTATCTGTGGAACATAGTTGAGGTTTAGATCTTCTATGTGTCGGAAGTACAGTTGGGCTTACGTTCTACAAAGACTCTGAAGCTAGCAGGGGAACCATATTTGGGCGCTGCTTTGGCTTTCACCTATCCAGAGGAGAACGGAGGCGTTCGTTTGCGGCCAAATTCTTATTTCGGATCACATCGGCATGAGCCTTGGCGTGCCCCCCAAAGAGGAACTGGTTGGAGAGAATCAATCAGAAGTAATATGGCGAGCTCAAGTCCCGGGAGGACTTTCCTCCTTTCAATTAAGTTGCGGCGTGTTAACTGGAGGTATACGAAGAGCCATACCCCGAGCAAGAAGAATGCCTCGGGTCTGCTGGCTTTGGAAGACGCTGTTTCCTTCTGCAAGCAACGTGTGGGAGTCGGTAATGCGCAGGGGCCTGTACGAGAAGAGCCAATAGGGCCTTCGGAATATCAGCCTTGTCGGGAAGGGTGGAATGGAGGCCGTAGCGGTTTCCATATGGATCCTTACTTATGGACCCTTGAGATCGACATGAAGCTGGTCAGCAAGCCTATATACGGAGTCAGAGACCGCATGTCTTACTTGTATATTTTTAAGTTTTCCTTCCTGACAAACGGGGCAGTGTTTGGGAAACTCGGGATGAGCTCGTGCATACGTGATGGCAGTTTGTGCAATTGAGCACCTATTTTCCAAATGCTAGTTTCTGAAAGCTCTAATAAGAGTATTGGGAATCCTGATGTATGGTGGTTAAATTAGACAACATGTGGTTTGAAGGTGTCGAGCAAGAACAAAAATTCGTTTTCCATGCAATATCTTAAGAGTATGTGATTTTTTACTTCACTGGCTTTACACTGGCACTGGTAACACCACAACAACGAACGTAAAGTTCGGAAAGCGATTGAGGGATATCATGGATACTATGAAAATTTGTTATGCACTGTGAACCCGTTAACAAAACGTATGATCGACTAGGCAGACACCAGGTGATCGCTATACTTTGGCATAGAATTCTAAGAATTCATATGTTGCTATGTATTAAATAGGTTTTCGGTTTCTGTACGTGCGTGTATTGGTTATAACTATAATGCAGATGATATAGTTTGTTCTCTCAAATGTACAATTGCAATATAGAATATGGAATGTTATTCAAATAAACGTATTCATTTGAGTGGATATGAAATATTGCTTGTAGTTTCTGTGCGTGTGTGTTTTTATCAGAATTAGTGTCGACGATAAAGTTTGTTATTTAGAATTGCATCACAAACGATAGAGTATGTAGAATATGAATGATAGATATGTAGAAATACAGCCTCTAGCCAGTCTAAAATATTAAGATCAAATGATATAAGACATTGATTATTTGTATTCAATTTTTTTTTTCAATAAATCTAAAATGGTTTAAATTCGCTCACATGGCTCTTATAGCCTAAGTTTTTGGTATGACTCACACTAGATGTAGGAAATCATATACTTAATTATAAAGTTTCATTATTACTAATTGCTGGCCTGGATCTCGCCAATCTTCAGAATCCAATAAGTTTTTTTCTCATTTTCTTCAGATGGACATTTATTTATATTGGCAAATATATTAACATATTCTATTCGCATCCCTTCACCTACCTACAATGATGACATGTAAACTATGAACTCTGAGTACTTCTAGTGTAAATGATTTTTAAGTTGCTATAGGTGTGTGATCCATGCATTAAGGGTTTTAACGAGGCAACCGCGATCATTCTTACACAAGCTACCACTGCTCAACCCTAAACTGACTTACCTTGTTGTTTTTTTAATCTAGTAGAACCTAATTTAATTCTACTGAAGTTTATGTAGGCAATGTAATACTATTCATATATATATATATATATATATATATATATATATATATATATATATATATATATATATATATATATATATATATATATATATATATATATATATATATATATATATATATATATATATATATATATATATATATATATATATATATATATATATATATATATATATATATATATATTTATATATAAATATATATGAATTGAGTGCACATGAAACAGTTTATTGTTTTGTGCTTGCGTGTATTGATTAGAAGTATTATCTATATGATAGAGTTTGCTGCTGTTTAAAAATTTCGATGCAAAAGAATATGCGCGGATTAATTCTATGTATTTTGTACTGTTGTGTATGAAGTAGATTTGTGTTTCCATGTGGTGTGTTTTATAGACATAGTGCCGTTGTTAGAATTTCAATGCAAAAAGAATATGCGGATTAGTTCTATGTATTTTGCACTGTTGTGTATAAAGTAGAATCAATTGCTGGCTATGTAGTATACGCACTGGTTAGCTCCAGGAATGTTTATCAACTGTTTTTGCAGTTCTCATTCATTTGGCCAAGATATTTTGATAGTTGCATGTATGATGTGTGCCTAGTAGCAATCTAATATATATATATATATATATATAATTTATCATAGCTAGTATCACATACAGATGCTCATGTGACATCCGCCCTATGTGTCTTGTATAACCATGCCGTTGTTTGGCCCTGGAGTGTGTAAAGCTACTGAGAATGAAGATGCTTTTACGAATAACTTCCCGCCCTGCCCTATCTGCCGGATGATAGAGGTCTGATTTGGCCCAAAGTCCATGTCATAAAGACTGATAAGTGTGATATTAATTTCACGTGTACCCAGGAATAGATGCTCATCAGTTGGTACTCGATGACTGATATCATTCTCTGGTTGTGTAATAGTATAATCTGGTGTGGGGATGATTGAAGGTACACCGGTCACAGCTGCATGTTTAATATTATTGAATTGTGTTTATCTATGTCCTTGTATTTGAAATCCTTTTTAAACCCATATTAAACGCCAATATTCCCAGCAAGAATGATTGAAAGTGGTTGTGTACAATACTAATTCAGTTCGAGAAAATCGGTATGTATATCGTGAAAAAAAAATCCATGTCACCTCTTAAATGGGTCCAAAATTTGCATAATGGGGATCTTGTGGCTCTATTGTAGTTCTTTATGCTTAATCCATTAACAGCGCTCCTTTTGTTATTATACAAACAGGCATACGGTGCGGTTAGCCATCGGTTAGGTTTTGCCCTGATTAGTTGAGCATCAAGTGGCTGGAAATGCAAGAACCTTTTACCCCATATATGAAGGTTGCGTTGAAATGTTGTAGCACGTTGATGTGTTTCGGGTCCTCTGTCCTGTACTGTGTCGTACACAGATATACGAAAGTATATGTGTAGCTGCTACATTATAAGTTCTTTTACTGCAGCGTAACATGTTTTTATGGACTACTTGCTGTTTGTAAGAAAAACGTACACTACCAAATAAATCCGCATCATCAGTATTTTTCTTGCAGACTTATATTTTATTATATAGTTGGACAATTAACGATTGATACTACTCTATATATAGTAGCGTCAAAGAGTTGATGACATTGGTTTCGAGGTAGAGAGGTGTCAAATTAGACATGGGTAAGCAAGCGACGATGGTCCTCTAAGGAGGTTCTGACAACCTGTGGGCGTGCAACAAGCAGCAATAAGGTTGCGTATACTGGCATGGGCGATGTGCAAGCAATCGAGAACGTCCGGATCATAGAGCAGTCAGCGGATGTTGCCGGCCATGCGGTCGAACCCGGACCGGCCGGTGGCATACACCAAGTTGTACGCTGGCATGTGGCTGAAGTTTAGTAAAAGAGACGTCAGCTGCCATTTCAGCGTTGGCTCAGGTCCGTCGGTAGAATATCGAACGGATGTTCGAGGTACTCCAAGAGCTCGTGGTTTCATGTGTGGTCGAGTGATATTGAAAGTCCTCATTAATGAGGTTGAGGATCAGGACAATAATCCTGAGGAGCCTGTGGCGTCGGCTGCGGACAATATGGAAGCGATGCAGAAGCGGCTGGTAGCGTATCAGGCAGGCGCTCCCGTGGTTGAGTTAGATAGTCATCACTACACAGTGCAAAGTACGCCAGCCGCATACCAAGCATACATAAGCACAGTAGCTAATATTCAAAGGACGTATATACCAGTTCATGCGCTGTACATAGCAAATATCCATATAGATGTAAAATTGTATGTAAAAGTTTATGCGCTGGAAAAAAAATCAATGGAGTATACATATATACACATATTTGATACTGCATGGTGACTCAAGAAGATTGTATTGATTGCTATTCGTATGCATATAGTGAATAATCATATATAAAGCGTATGTGTATGTATGCGTTTGTCTGCGTGTGCGTGTGACTTCATGTGTGAATTGTTAACCTTGCCATAAAAACTTTAAACTTCTTAGCAGATTTCAGACAATATGTTCATCTCACCAGTTCTTGTGTGTTTCCTTCTGAAGTTCTGTCTGCAGCAGGTGCAGTGTGTTTACTCACACTGTTAAACCAGGTAGTCACTTTCTCTTTGCTAGTTCACTGCTTTGATTCTAATGCCATAGTGCTATCAGAAATTGCCCTTCCTTGGTAATGTAAAGTCACTATCATACTTAGTGTATCACTCATGTTTGCATATTGTTGACTTTCATAGACAATCCCTCGAAAGCAATATTGAATCGTTTGTGCACAATCGTGGCTTGAGAGTAAACACCTTTAAATTTTCTCATCTGTTGATCGGGTAGTGGAGTGCGATGTATTAGATGGAACGAACCGTTTTGCATATCTACAACTCTCCCAGTGAAAACAATATTTACAGTTTGCATATTGGGTACTGCACTTCCAGGGAAGTACAGAATTTTGCTTAAGACAAAATCTTTGTCTGTCTCACTGCACATCAAGGGGAACCCTCCTATGTTCGTTGCGTTATCCAGGTAGTTTGCTGCTATATAAGTAAGTGATCTACAGTACTTCTGTACCAATAATACACGATTACCAACGATCACATCCACTTTTAAGATCTTGTAGAGTTCGATATTTTTCTGCGCACGTCCTAAGCCATGGGTTGCTTCAACTGCTTTTTTCAGTATATCCCGATCCATGCTTCTACTACGAGAAGTTGATGCACAATGACTGTGGTGATTTTTCGTGTTCGATATCCTGTTCTTTAGTTCGGATACGACCATCACTGGTTTGGCTGTAAATGTCATGTCCTCTCGTTCGCAGTTAATGTGTTTGTACACTTAGTAGATTCACAGTCTAATTCGGCGTGTGGTACTTACGTATATGAAATTTCTGATGCTTCAGGTTAATATTTGACACTACTTGGTAGGGCTGTGCGCTCAATTTTAATATCAGAAAACATTGCGATTGGATCCAGTAGGAATAACTTCGGCATACATCATGTTCTCGGACACTTCCCATGTCTGTAGTCGACCATGTCGTCGATGTCGAAGTGTAAGCTGCATACTTTCATCTTCCCATAACCGTTCGTCTGCCAAGCCAGAGTATTTTTCCAACTATCCTTGAAATGGTGGACGATCACTTCACTATTTTTCGGTATCCGACCATATTCTATGACACACCTAAGATCGCTTGTCATATCTGTGTATTCTTCACCTAGACACGCTGAATCGTGTAGCGGAGAACATCTCGGTTTATATTCAGTGAACATTTTATAGTGATGTAGATATCGGTCTCTTAAGGTGGTATAAACATCTTAGAGCTACTTAACGTAATAAAATCTTAAAGTCTTTTAATAAGTTTTTTTAAGTATACGAATTTTAGTCTGGTAATAAAGTTAGGTATGCCTCATAGAAATCAGCAATACTCTGGGGATTGTAAGGCTGAGACATTGCCTATATATCATCCTCCCAGTACTGATTTCGCCGAAGGGATTTTATTTATGTTTTCGTTATCGTTATCGTCGAAACTAGTATTACTTGTTTCGTCGCATGGATTACTAAAACTAGTAAAATCCTATCTTTAGAAAAAAAAGTAAAAAAGAAAAATAATACTCTTGATGTCCTTAGTTATTGTCTTAACCAATAACTGGCCACTTATCAAGAATTACCGACTTGCCATCATCAGACTGGCACATCTGATTGGCTGAGCAGAGGTCAAACTAGGTAACCATTAAGGGTCCCTAGAAACCTATGTTCGGTTGAGCCATCTCGCTACCGAAGTATTCAGATGTATATTTTGGAGTGTTTATTTAGGTCTCTTAATAGACCTACTCCAAATCTACTCTTTGGCCTTTTCACAGTCCCTTTAATGGGTCGGGGCCAAAATATCTGATTTGTAAAATGGAAAAGGTACTTGTAAATAGAACCGTTAAAAACCATTTAATACACGTGCTTTTAATAGTACGTTTATAATTTACGTACTGCGTAAGAGTACGTTTATCAACATAAGAGTCTAATGTGGAGGCCCGGCTATTACACAGCCCCCACCCAGCTTTGAAATTCAAGAGAGGCTAGTTGCTCACTCAAGCTGATTTTGGTTTTTGCAAAGCGAGAAAGAAAAACGGGTTGAAAACATTAAGTAGCATGACATATATTTAATGTTTCTCAGGTGAAGTTAAGCGTTCTCGGTTACCCTGTGAGTTTTGGGCTTAGGTCCAGTAGGTCCGTGGTGGTCGACTGGACGTTTCTTACGTTTCAGCGTCTTTGGGACGTATGAAGGATGAGCAGTAAAGCTCGGGATAAATGCTGTAGGTGGGTAAGTTTTAACTTCTGTACCTTCAGATGTTGGGAACATGCTGTCTTTATCAGCTTGTGACTTATGTAGGCGTTTACGCCATTTTCTATTAAAGGCTTTTAAATAGTCTTGATTGTCAAAAGCGTCTGAAGTTAACTCAGCGATCGTACCGTCTATAAAGCGTGTACGATAGTATGTGTAACCTCCCTTATCCGTTCTCCATATTATGTCCTTAAATTCAGAACGATCAAGAGGGGCATTAGAGTCATGTCTTCTTGCGAGTATAATCTCAGTAGTCGGAATACGACTTGTGCCTATATTAAGCGCACTAGAACCATCGGGGTTATTAACCTCGTACGTTCCGCTTTTAGTGTCTGCTACTGAGATTATATATGGACCTATCCATTTAGATGTTAATACAGTAGCATCAGAGTTGCGTTGACGGATGTTAACTCTGTCACCAACCTGATACACTGCTATCTTCTTGGTAGTGTTCCATCTGTTTTGCCTTTTTAATAAGGCTATATTACGTGTTTCTCGCAAGCAAGGGTATACAACGTTATGTATACGTTGTACCTTTTCTTGTTATAGGGTATTTGTAACTCACTATATCTGCCACGAAAATAGTGAGCGGGTGTAGTTCCTGTAGCCGGATCAGCACACTCGTTCATTTGTGTTTGTACCCATTTAAGATGGTACGGCCAATCATCTGCATCCGTCGTTAATGCAGTGCGTAAGAAGAACTTAAGTCTTCTATGGCGCGTTTCATTTGCGCCTTGCGTTTGCGGTTTATATGGCACACCTCTCTTATGGCACATGCCTGATACGAGTACTAATGATTCCATAATGTCATCACAGAATTCGCTACCGTTATCAGAGCACATAATACCTGGCCACCCGTGGTCAGCAAAGACTTGGCAACATAATTCTGCCACGGTCTGCGTACTTTTATCCTTAAGAGGGTAAAGTAAGTTAAACCGTGACGCCACATCAAAGAAGTGGCATACGTAACGGTCGCCTGAGTGCTCGGACGTAGGCAGGTCAACCAGATCAATGATGACCCTGCGCCATGGAACATCTTCGGTCACACTCTTAAGCGGTGCGAACCCATAGCGCTTGTTCTGATTGAGATCACAGTCTGTGCATGACTGATATACTTTGTCAACTAAAGTTGCCAACTTGGGATGCGCTATCCCATTTCGTTTAGCATCTTTAAGTGCTTCTACTACGTTCTGGTGCTTCAGCTTATGATTTTGCATCAGCCAAGAGAGAATGTTATCATCATTCTGCTCTTCCAGTATAAAGGTAGGGTGTTGAGAATCCACTTGCGTGTTCTCTACGTCTGTTGTGTTCACAGACTCCTCTCTTCCTTTTGTATGCGCATCTTTAGTGCGTTCATAAAAATATGCTACACTTGACTTGTTTAATAGTCGTAATATGTGTGCATGTAAATCAGGGTTCTCGTTCATGAGTCCCTTTAGAAAGAGTGTCTTAAAGATCTTCGGGCTTGGACTTTATGTTATTAAATAAAGTCCTAGCTAGAGACTGACGCTTCTTAACAGTGTAGTCAGTAGTAGATTGTATTTCTTGTGCACAAACTTCAAGTGTTGTGTTGTCTTTGAACTGGTTAGCGTTCAATTTGGTAGAGAGTGGAATCTCTGATTCTTTGACCTTGTTAAGGAAGGTCGCAGAAGGGGTCCATGAGGTTGTACCTCTAGGACCTATACGACATATTATAGTATGTCTCCAGGGCGTCTTTTGGACTGCTCGGGTACCCTGATAGAGGAAGGTATCTACTTCCCTATCTAAATATATTGGCTCGCATTGTATCATGCTTATTAATTTATTGAGCCACGGATCTAATTTCCGTAGGGGACAACACAACGTTAAGGTAGCTTTATGTATCTGAACGTAGTTTAATAATTGGGCAATTAACTGCCACGGTGGATTAGCCCACGCGTTATGTTTGGAGAGATCCAATTGAAAGGCATCTCCTAGAGGATGATTTAACGTCCTGTAATCTTTTAATTGCGCGTTATGATGCGCGGCGAACATATCTATAGTATGTGGGCCGAATGTCTTTGTGCTAACTCAAACCATCTTGGATTACATTTCCAATCAGTGGCAAGAGTTCGCGGACTGACTTATTAAAAGTCTGGTACAAACCTGGACAACATATCCGGTAAGTGGTTATGTATGCCTGGTAAATGTTTTATATCAAAGTGAAATTTTGATATTGTATCATGCCATCTGCTCAATAATTGAGAGTCCGGCTTCATCTCTTTCATGTATTGAAGAGACTTTTGATCACACATCAGCGTAAATGCTGTTCCATAGAGGTAATCTCTAAAGTGTGTCATAGCTGTTACTATAGCTAATAATTCTTGTTTAACAGTTGGATAATTCAACTGTGATGCATTCATAGCACGACTAAAGAATTGTATGTATCTAGGGTTTATTATCTATAACCTGATACAATACTCCTCTAGTGCTAGGTCTGATGCGTCCGTTGCTATTTCAAACGGCACGCCATCAACTGGTCCTTGAACCACAGGTGCTTGTTGTACTGCGTGCTTGAGGATCTTAAATGCCTCATCACACTCTTTAGTCCATAGCTCCTCTAACTTACCTTTGTGACATCTTAAGTGTCCAAAAGGTTTTAAGTAATCTGCTAAGTGTGGAAACGCCATCTGAAAAGAAGTTTACGAATCCACACATGCTATTTACATCTCTCCCGGTTGTTGGAGTTCTCCAATCTAAGAGATGTTCTACCTTTCCGGGGTCGATTTTAATACCTTCCCCTGAGATTCTATACCCTAAGAGTTGAATCTCACTCATAGCAAAATGACATTTCTTCTCATTAATTTTGAAGTTCTGTTCATTTAATCTTTGTAGTACTCGTCTGACTAATGCTTCGTGTTCGACACTTTAGTCTTTGAGAAGATGACTATGTCATCTATGTAGACTTGCACGTTAGGCATGTCTGCAAACATTTCCTCCATTACTTGTTGGAAGAATGCTTTGGTAGGGAGTGTAACCCAAAAGGTGCGCCCTTAAAAGCGATATTGTTTACCCTTCCATGTAAAAACTAAAGTATTTACGGTGGGGTTCATATACCTTCATTTGGTGGTATCCTTGTGTTAGGTCTATAGTTGTAAATACTGTAGCACCTTCCATTCTTCTTAACAACTCGTTTATACGTGTGAAGTGAAAGCTCATGAGTTGGCAATAATTTATTTATTGACTCATATCTAAACATACTCTGACCTTCTTAAATGAGCCGTCAGAGTTATGTTGACCAACGGCAAGTAATGCCAAGTTTACTGGAGTTTGTTGATAGTTTATTTCTATCACTCCATCTGTTAACCATTCATCGACTTGTTCTTTTACTACGGCTTCGTGTCTCCAAGATACATAGTTTGTTGATGGACACTTCAGCTGAAAGTAAAGTCTACCTTGGTTAAATAACAATCCGTCGCTTGGAAAACGGTAAGTGCCAGTCAGTGATATTGTTTACATGTAATCTTCTTATTTACTAAGATTAGATCACGATCTTTCCGCAAAGTCAGTTCTCCAAGATATTAGTTTCTTCTTCTTGATCAGCCGGATGGTGAAAGTTATTGGTAATAAAGCATTGACAAGTCGTTCGATTGACCCTTTAATGGACTGCTTCAAGTTACGAGTTTGTAGGCCTGAGTAAAGTCTTTACATATGGCTTTAGTCTAATTCCTGATGACACTTCAGCTGAGTAAAAGTCTACGCTTGGTTAAATCTAAACTAACATATCCGTCAAGCCAAACGGAACTTTAGCCCAGTCAGTGATCTTAATCTTCTTATTTACTAAGATTAGATCAATGATCTTTTCCGCAAAGTTATTAATTCCTTGACTGTGTCGGGATGGTGGTATATATGGTTTCAGACATTATCGTCTGATTGATCCTTTAATGGATCTACATTGTTCGGTGTAAAACCTTGTTACGGTTATACCTAATGTAAGTAAATCACTCATTCGACGATAATGTCGTACTTTGCACGACATCTTTACTATCACAGCTTAGGTTGTAATGTGGCGATGGTCGGCTAATGAGATTTAACATCGGTAGCCATCGTATCGTAATCTCTTGGAAGTCTATCAGCAATATACGT